>JAAGAY010147557.1:0-22831 GCA_011801015.1 Ardeotis arabs
TTTTTTTTTTTTTTTTTTTTTTTCCCCCCCACCAGATGCTCTTCCAGACTTTCAGCTAGGGAGAGTTAACAATTCCCTGGTACTGCACACTGTATGCTGAAATCTAAATTGGACAAGTATTGCATAATTGCCTGAAACAAGAAGCGGGCGCTTTAGGGAAATTACGAAATATTGCATGATTCCTGATTAAAATTGTGCATTGGCATTGGGGAGGAGTTAGATTCCTCTAAGTCCAAGCCAAGATTATGATACGGAAAACAAAACATCCTGCATGTGCAGTGCAAAGATGAAAACCATATGTAATACTGCAGTGCCTTGAAACAATTGTAAGTGAGAACATGTGCAGCTGCAATAGAGTTTAAAATACTTTTAAGTAAACACGGTGTGTTTTTCCCCTCTGCTGCTGGTAGATTACCCCTTGATGCAATTTCACTTCATAAAGCAATTTGCAGTTTTACAAGGCTGCTTTGTGCCTCAGCCCAAATAATTATTTTCTTTTGACTTTATTTCTAAGCTTATTCCCTTTTCTCAGGACTTCTCTACAATTTTGCTCTAGAGCAAGAAAGTTAGTGTCTGGTCAGAAACAAACTATTGGAGATTACGTAGGTCTTTGAGATAATAACTTGAGGATACACCAGAAGCAAATGCTAATCTGGCAATACAGTGTTTGCAAACAGATTTGATGGCAAATGCAGGAGACATCAAACCTTCTAGTTAGTGGCGGGTAAACTAATGGTTAGGCTTCTCTGCCGAGATGCAGGTGTGATTTGTAAGACTCCTGCAGCTGCTTTTCAGAAACATCTCTGACTCTTGGCAAGATGTTTAAAAGTGTTTACGTATACTTAGCTGCCTGCAGTTAGTATCCATCTGAAAGCCTTATTAGATGCTTAACAGCATCATTAGTCACCTAAATACCTTTTACAAACTTTTCTGGGATGGGTCTTTTAAATTCTGCTCTAATGCTTGGGTTTCTCAGCCTGTACTAAGACCGGTAATGTCAGGTAGGAAATATGTATGAGCAAAACCAGACACAGTTTTGGGAACTATATGATGGGTTTTTTTTCAGATTGCTCTTCACAGAGAAACTTGGGCAACTGCAGGATCTACAAGTCTCAAAAGAGATAGTCAAAGAGTTGTTTCAGTGAGCCATATAAAGACTCCCCTTCAGAGAAGCAGGTAAGGAAAACTAGTAGTAAAACGGACTGGCCTTGGAATTTCAGTTCAGTTCCTAGTTCTGGTTCAAACATTCTGAACGAATGATGGTATGTCCATCACAGTTTGTTTTTGTAATAGAGTCAGGGGCTATCTCTAACCCTCTGCTTGACATTCTCACCTTAGCAAGTGATCCCTAATCTTGGCAGCAACCTAGCATAATAGAAATAAAAGATTTTTCAAAAAACAACCCATAGGGCTAAGCAGCAGAAGCTTCTTAATGCAAAGGTACTTAGGGTACACACTTAACTTCCCATTGATTTCTACCTAGCAATTCCTGAAATAACCCAAAGTCTTCTCTCCTACAGTTCAGCTTCTCGGCTCTGCTGCTTACCTTCCCAGCCTTCCTCCACAGCCTCAGCTCAAGCACTGCATGCACACTGCAGACTGTCTACGAGACAAACTGCCTCAGCATTTAGGAGAGGATATAGGTTGGCTTAAGCAATGAATCACTTTGTATTTTTTCCAGTGTACATTAAGATTTGTAATCTGTTCTTAATGACCATTTAACAAAGCAACATGTAATTTGATCATTCACAGAGAGGTTTGCTGAAGAAACTTTTTTTTTAATGTAGAACATGAAGGATAACAATAAAGCATCCTACAAGTATGGCAGTTGCAAGAGAAAGTTCAGGGAAAGTGAAATGCACAAAAGGCTGAAGTACTTTTCCACTCCCCCATCAGTTTATGTAGACAAAGCCTCTTTCCGAGCAAATTGATTTGGGAGGGAGAGGAGCAGCCAGCAGCTGGGGAGCAAGGGTATAAGGGTTGCTTTTCTGAGTAGTTGGACATACCTAAATTGATGAGCCCACAAGGCTCATCAAAGGCTACAAAGAAGTAGTGTGAAGCAAAGTAGCAAGGGGAATGGCTCAGTTGGGAAGTTTGGTTTGGACATTAGGAAAAACATTTTCACAAGGAAAGTAGTACAGCGCTAGAGCAGTTTGCTCAGAATTTGTGTAATTTTCCTCCCTAGAAGTTTTTGGAGCTTGTCTTCCTGAAGCCATCAGGAAGGAATGGGAATCTGGACTAAAGATCTCCAGAGGTCATTTCCAACCAGATATCTATGGTTCTGTGAAGACTTCCTAATTTTGTGGTTTGTTGCATCTATTCTTTGTTTTTTATTGGTCTATTTGGATAGGCCAGCAAGCCTAACTTCTGTCATGAACTGGTGGTGAATGGCAGTTGTCCATTCATAGCCCATAGTCAATGTGACAGGCCGTGTTCTGCAGGGAAGTGTGTGCCTTTGAGTGTTAGGAACGTGGCAGCTACTCATCTTGAATCCTGCGTATTAGCCATGTAATAATTTACCCATGTAGAGGTTTGATAGTCTTGTGATTTTATTCTCTTGTATGCTTTGTAAATCACAACTGTTGATACTTCCTCATTGTTCTGCTTGGGACTTATTTTCTTACTGGGATTAATATCCCTCAGGAAACCTCAGTGATCTCCATTATCAGTCTGTCTGGTGATGGACAAACGTGTGTAAGGATTCAAGATTTATGCAGGTGTGTGTGGTAAAAACTTAATGGAACATGGATCAAGTAAAAATATGAGAGCACAATGTAGCACTGGTGTTCCATAACGCATAGATTCTTATATATTTTTTTTAAAGATTATAAGGAAACTTTAGTCTTGCATCCTTTTTGAAAATGGCTTATCTCAGAAAGAAACAACAACAGCCCTATTTGCCTTAAAATCATAAAGATAACTTCATATTCAATGCAAATTTGACTTCTACATAGATGAGTTTCTGGTATTTGTTATTAATGTCAAATATGTGTAAAGCAGGCCTTTTTTTAATATGATCTCTTGGCATAGTGCATTCATAAAAATAGAGAATGCATAAGTATATCTTGTACAGAACACTTTATGTTAAAACATCTTTGAATTATATATATAGGTGTGAGCTTCTTCACTGATACTCATTTTCAGTGTATTGTAGAAATATTGTTTTATTTCTGTTTAAAAAAATGTACATTTACACGATTTCTAGGACATGGCATACACAGACTGTAGTCTACCTCCCTTTCTTTTTTCAAATCTTTCTATGACTTTGTCTAGCTACCTTCAGTCCTCTGTCAAAACTGTTTCAAAGAAATCTCTTAGGCTAGCTGTTTGTTGATTAATACTGTGTCTGTTGCTAGATGTGGAGCATAAAATGATTATTGCATCTCTCCCTTCATGCTATCCTTAGGGCCCTTCAGTATATTCTTATTTTTGTGCTTATCTTTAATTGCATATTTTCGTCTTTTTCTCCATCTCTGAGCAGCTATGGTAGTCATTGCAAATGCAGTAGAGATTTGCCTAGTTTTGAAAATGAGGATGATTTTTAAGATGCTCATGTTCAGTGTCATAGAGAGATGGAGCTTTTTTTTTATTAACAGCTCAAGCGAGCGTGTTATAATTAACATGTTTTATCCAGATCGAATGTCCAGAGCTTTACTGTCGACACAGAGCAGCATCCTAGAAAGCAGTTTCCTGTTTGGCTGGGGTTCTATTAGCAGCACTGCCCAAAGATGCAGCTGTGTTTTCCCTTGCCTCTTCTGTGGAAGTGCCTTCTCCCAGTGCTAGGACTTGGAGATGGCTGACTGGGATCCCAAAAGCACTAACTCCAGTACAAACTAGGGGGTGGGGAGAAAGTGCTACAGCTGACCAGAAGTGGAAGGGTGGGATGTGACTGGCTGCGTGACAGCAGCACTAATGTGGGCTGGCTGCAGTTGGTGGTGGTGAAACCACATCCTAGCAGATAGCTGCTGAATATATTTGAGTTATGTTCATTTCAGAAGCCTGTAATTTGGTCAAATTCAAGAGAGTTTTCACAAGAATTTCAAAAGTCATGAACTTGGCTGTAGCTTCCTAACCAAATGGCAAGTCTGTGCTCCAGATTGTGGAATTATAAGAATTTCTCATTGGAACGAGCGTTCAAAGATTTTTAGTATGAAGAAATCTTTTCACATCAGAGCTGTAGTTCATAAAGCTTCCCACATCAGGATGATTTGAGACTGCTACATGGCATGGGAAGATTTACTCCACATACATCATACCTTGCCTGATTTTAGAGAAGAATATTTCAATTTTTAGAAATGAGTTAGTATCAGTGTTCCATATAAAAAAGGGAAGCAAAGTGGGGAAAAAGGTCAGAAGGAAGGACAAGGTTCTGGTCAGAATATGATATTAATTGATCTCTTAGCCAGAATGATGCATTGCATACCACTACTGAGCTCGCCTCCGTGCATGGAGGGTAAGCAGACTTTGCCTGCTGGGGAAGGGACCTGCCTCCAACTCCATTCCCTTCAGCTGCAGCTTCTAAGGGAAGAGTTCCCATGTGACTGGTAATGCTCAGCGTACGCTGAAGTCATGTGGAGTTTGCCTTTTATATAAAAGCTTCTTGGTTTCCTTTCATCAGTCTTCAAAAATTCTCAGCTTATTCATCTATTTGCTTCTTTGTGCCTCAGGGGAGAGGACTTCAATTTAGAGATACTGCTTACATGACCAAAACAAATAAAGGTTATTCAGCAACGTCTGTTTAATAACTGAGTGCCCTTTTCAGCTTCTGAAGTGAAGATGATGTGCGAGGTAAAACGTTGTACTGGAGTGGCAAATAACATTATTTTTAGAAGATTATCTTTTAGCGGCAGGAAAGTTACATGAAGATGGGCATAGTTGTGATCTTGTCACTAGATAAAGCAGTGTTTAAGTAATGAACGAGGAGGAAATCTCTTTTATGGCTTCACAGAAATCCCTTGTGGAAAGTTCTTAACTCGCGTGCATTTAATGGTGCTTAAAGCTCAAGGAGTTTGCAGCCCGTTAGAATAATTCTTTCTGCTTAGACAAGTGCCTGCCTTGGGCCAGAGAGCTGGCAGATGGCAAGATGAGCAGGGTATGCTTCAATTGACAGGTAACTATAGACATACAATGTCTGGGCTTCACATGAACAGCTGCCTTCATTATTTACCTTTCTATCCTACTTGATCACCCCTGAGTGTTACTGCAATGTATTGGGATTTTAAGGCCGTGTAGAAACCATTTCTCTGTTGCTAACATAGGAGACTGAAAAATGCATTGTGTGTTACCTTTTGGGGCAAAACCACCTTGATCCAGTATAATCACAGGAGTTAATTATGAAATACTTTAAAAGTTGTAGCCTTTTCTCCCTGGAAGAGAAAGGCAGTATCTGCTAGCATCATTTTTATTTAGATGCTTTGGTTTTCCCGGGGGCGGGGGGGGGGGGGGGGGGGGGGGAATCTGTTTGCTGTTCTTGTTTTGTTTTTAAACTTAAGATGGTCTACAGAGCTGGGTTTCATGGCTGTGTGCAGGATGTTTAGCTTTGAAGTTAGGTGTAATTGTTATTTCAAAGATGCAGAATAATAAAAATCACAGTCCTTCACTTTTCAGTGTTATGAAAAGAAATATTTTAAGTAAATTTTACTTTGTTCTATTTTGAAAGTAAGAAAAGACAAAGCAAAAGGGAAAGCCAGCTTTCTGTGGTTGGTAAACTTGGAGTGTAACAAAACAACCACTGAAAAGCTTCAGCGGTTGCTGAAAAGCTTTTCAGTGGTTGTCTGTAACCTTTCTTGGCAGTGCAGCCTCACTGATAAATGGCAGTGAGCTCCTGCGCAGCCTCCTCCTCCCAGGAGTCGTTTTTATATCCTTCTTTCTCTATTTATAGTATCATACAATGAGGAAATATGTTAAATAGCTGAGACCTCTGCTTCTCTGTCAAATTTGAGTGAAGGCAATGATTTTAAATATTGTGGAGATAAAAATATGAGGTTTGCAGTACAAAATGTGTTTAGGTAAGGCCTGTTCCTATACAGAATTGGATTGTTTAGGATTTTTGGATTTTTTTTTTCTGTCCTGTTTTTGTCCAATTACTTGAAAACTGACAGATTCAAGTGCATGTGGCCTTTAGTATAAGATTGTACTTGGGTCTAACTTTCCGTTGGAATAGTCCAAATGATGTATTAGAATCTGTTTTTTGGCTATGCTGACATGTTATGACTGGATATACGGTTTAGTGTTCTGGCACTGTTTTCTAACACAGTTTTCTGTTTTAGAAAGTGTTTTCTAAGTTGTGGACGTGCTGCCATTGTTCTTGAAAAGGAGAGAAGAGAGAATTGCATGCTACTGAGAAGCATGAGTTCACTGTGATTTTGGTATTATGAAATCCCCACATTTCTATCTTCAGTTTATTTATTACTTTTGAAAAGGTTTTGCTGTTTCTAATGCTGCTGGTGGCCCAAAACTTACTTTACGAGGTATTTTGATGACTTTGAAATTCAAACCAGAAAAGTAAACTTGTTTTCCTGTGTGAGTGAGCTGAACTAGGTAATGCAGAACCAGAGAACAGAATGGCTGGAGCACCTCTAGGAGTCTCGTTGGCCAGGGATAAGGTACAGTACAGATGACTGTGTACGTCTGCAAGTATCATACCTGATAGTCAGAAAAAGTTCTTACAAGATAGGAGCTCTAACTACCATTTTTCAGTACACTCATTTTTCAATAACGTTTTTCTGTGTTCTGAAAAAAATATTGTATTCGGGCCTAAATGGTGGGGTCCTAATTAGCTGTCATATTTTTTGCCCTTTACAAATTTGTATCTCCCTCTGGAGTCTGTTGAACCAAGAAGTTATATTTTTGGGATGTGGACAGTCTGGAATGTGAATGGGGGCATGGTCAGGAGAGCATGATGATGGTGGGTTTTTTTTTTTTTGCTAGGTTATGATGTTTTCTAGACAAAGATGATCTGCTGTTGTGGAAAACCGCTTTTCTTTTGAGCAGAAACTCCTGGGGTAGAGGGCAGTGGGACAGCTGTGACAGGCCAGCTCAGATGGGAGTGGCGGTTCTCAGGGTATCTGCTCTCCCTCTGTACCAGCTGGCAGAAGGCTGGTGCATCTGCTTGTCCCATTAGCAGCTGCCCTTCTGGGTCAGGAGCTTTTTAATACAGAGCTCCAGTGACTGCAGCCTTTGTGGAGAGTTACCTGAGCTAGCAAACCATAGGGGTTTCTGCTTCTTGCTCTTTGTATATGTGATATTGAAACATAAAGAGGGGGGAAAAAAAAGTTGAAACTAGATCCCATGCTGCTCTTCTAATTCTTAGATAAGACATGCTGTCCCTACCAACGTAGAGTGATTTTGCTCTTTCCACTTACTAGATTTCTGTAGCACTGAGGCATAGCCCTTAGCAAATGGCTCAGGATGTCACAATGTGACTGTGCTATAATATCACCCATTTGTACTCTGAAACCTCAGCAGTACCTAAAGTGTCTGCAAAAATGTAGAAACTATATCTCTGTTGAAGTTGAAGGGAAGTGATCTTTTTACAGCTGTAAAAGTGAAGGCATTGGGGATGGGTACTGTCCAACTTTGGCATTTAATTGATGTGCTTTTGGTACGGCCTCGCACCTAGCTGTAGGAGACTAACTCCTGCAGTCCTGGGCAAGTGAGAAAGGACTGTTCAGAGCAGGAGTGAAGCAAGGTGCTGTTAATCTTTCTGACTTTTGGAATAGAATTTACAGCCTTGGTTTAGATGTTGAAGTTTTCTGAAGGGGAAAATTAAAGTGGCAATGAATGGTACTGTCTACCATACCAGAGAGTGGAGAGAAAGGATCCTCTGAATAAGAGAGGGCAGAAAAAGCTTACGTACAAAGCAAGTGCTGCAGTGGAAGAGTGTGATTTTGACAAACAGGTGAGAGAAAAGGATCAGTTACTGATCAAATAATGAAGTTCAGAAATAGTGAAACAACAGAGGAGTTGAGAGAAACTTTCTCAAATATTGATACCGGTGAACAAGAGGGGCCTGAGAAATTAGAGCTGTATGTGATGTTTGGCAGACATAAGAAAGAAGGGAAAGAAGCATGAGGAGCAAAAGGCAGGATCTGGTTAGTGTTGGATCTTTCAGGTACGAGTACAGGGCTGGAACAAGCTGAATATGTTTTGGATGACTGAGTCTATAAGGATGCTGAAGAAGACAATGCACCTCTGTCCCCTTCTTTAGAATGGAGTTACTTTCTTGGTGATGCTTGAAAGGATTCAGCTGGCTGGAAGCACCCACTTTCACCCAGGAAAGGAGCATTTCTATTTTGATTGAGGGTCATTTTCCCTTCTCGTGGTTAGACTTACCTTTTTCCCTTGCAAAGGTAACCTAAGTTCAGCATACAATCAGGAACACGCTACCTCTGGTGAGAACTCTCTTGTTGAAGAGGGACAGTTTCCACACTGACTTGCCACACACCTTAGCAGTGGTCATTGGAGCGATTTCATAAGAAAAGCTTCTTCATAACATTCTTCGTAAGAAAGGGCTGTTGAAAAGTCCTATTCTGTTTGGATTCCCCTTCTTTCTTAACACCATGACGAAGTTCTACATAATGTCAGATTTTTACCTTGATTTCCTAATTTCTGAAGTACTTCAAAGCATGGGATGTTATCTAGGTACTCTTGACTTCAAAGCAGCAAAACCCCAGATACGATTTTGAATTTGTGCTGCTTTGTGGGATTCAACTTGGTTTGTTTATTATGGAGAAGTTACTGGTTTTGGGGGAAGAGTATGGCAATGATAGTGGGGATTAGCAAGTTCATTCACTTACCATTTTTATTTTATTTCCTCTTTCTAAACAGGAAGCTAAGTTTATTTAATTCTGCCATGGATATTCCTATATGTTTCCATACATACATTTTTTTTGTGCTTGATTCTTTATAATTATTAATGACCTGGAATTTTTATGAAGCTATGTATGTATTTATTCAGCAAGGAGAGTATTAAGAATTTAAATGCAGCTCCCAGGATCTGCAAGCTGAGGACTGACACGTCTGAGGTCTGAGGAGAATGGAAACAGGAGCTAAGGCAGCCCAGCCCTGAATGGGAAGGGGTCATGCACAGCCATGAGCCTGTGTCTTCGAGTGAGATTAAATTGCCTTACTTCAGACGTTTGCAGCTTAGCCTCCTCTATTTAAGCTAATTGTCTAGGCTATTGTAATAGCTAGTGAAAGGAAATAGGCATTTCTATGGCATGAGTCGTGATCTTTTGTAAGATGAGATGAACTGGACCTGCAGGAGAGGATTGTTTCTTTGTAAAATGGAGTTGGAGGTAACCAGAGCATATGTAGATGTCTGCATCGTGGAAAGCCACGGCTGGGCAGAGCATCACCAGGCTGCAGGAGGAACCGCCTGGCACCGGACACTGCTAGAAACAAAAGGAAGAGAAAGGCGCTGGCTGGGACTCTCTGATACCTAAAACTGTTGGTTTCCAGTTTGAGGGTGGTGGGTTTGGTTGTTGATTTTTTTTTTTTTTTTTCAAATCCCACTTGAGAGCAAGTGAGTTATATAACAGCCGTGTCAGCCCACCCACAGCAGCAGCGGTGACACAGTTACAGGGTGAGAAGAGCAAACCGAGGATGCTGTTTGCCCAGGAATTTTAAACAAATTGGGCTGTTCGGAGGTGTTTAATTGCAGTGCTGGCAGCTCTAATTTTTCTGTCCTTAATTTTGTGGTAGTCATTGTCTGTCTTGAAAATGAGGCTTCAGAACTCTTACAGCTTTGTGTGAGAATCTGTATTGCTTTTTTTCTTCTAAGCTGCTAGATACTATGCTTCAGAAGAAATTATAGAAATGTGGTTTCCAGCATTTTATCCATATACTGTTTTTTCTTAACAGTTAAAGATCTTCCATTTACTTTTTACCTTGGAAAGTTTGGGGCCACCTCTGTGGATTTTGGGCACATTGATTTGTCAGTGTTGTCAAAACTTGTTGTATTTACTTAGGCAGAAGTAATCGGAATAGTTTTTGGTTTTTTTTTTGCCATTTGTGGAGTACCTTTTTGACATGCTTCTGAGCACACTGCTCAAAACCAAGTATAATAGAAGAGAATGCAGATTCAGGATAGCTTGCATTTTTTTTTTTTTTCTGCCATAAAGCTGGAAAAGTTTTATCTTTCAATGGAAAGATAACAGCTAGTAGGGTGGAGGTGTAGCTTGTTTCAGAGTTTCAGCTTTTATTCACTTTGACTGTATGTATCTCAAAAGAGTAATTGTCAGCAAGAGAATTAGATTTTCTGGTGGTTTTTCTGGCCCATGAACATCTAATTACATTTGTTAACCTGCAGTAAAAAACAATTGTCAGAAGACAAGACATGTTGATGTAATTATTTTCATTGTTTATCTTGTGATAGGAAAATGCATACTGATAGATCGATATAACAATCTCTATTAAGTGTTCCTGTTCTCTAAGACCTGGGGAATGATGCTAACACAAATGCTCTTCTGAAGCTATCTTAGTGATAGTTTCAGAAGTTTCACTGATTATAGTGAGCCAAAGGTAGGGAGGGGAAATCTGCTAAGAGCTAAATTATGCTCTGTTTTGCATGGTCAGTATCAGAGAAGGCTGGTAACCCAGCCTTTGTGGACAAAGTTTCTGAAAGCTTTCCTTCAAGCAGTTCTGTGTGTCTGTCAGGCCTCAGATATTCTGGAGAGTAAAATGTCATTTAAGTGATAATTCTTGCCTTGAGTTCTGTCAGGGAATGATGTCCACAGACCACAAAATTGTCTCTTCTCTGTCCTTCTGAAACTCTGTTAGGTGTTTATTGAAATTTTTTTCCTAATTATTCCTGACACTTTATTTTCTATTTTAATTGCTTGCTGAGCAGGGAGCTGATATTTTCATGCAGCTGTTTATTATAGCTACCAGGATCTCACTGCTAACAGGTGATAGTTTACTCAAGCTCAAAATCTTCTTTCTGAAGGTAGGATTGTTTTTCTTATGTGCATAATTTGTGATTTAACTACACTGAATGTTACCTGACATGGTATTGTGTGTCCTATCATTTTTCCTAAGGTCTTTGTTTTCTGTAGTTTACCTTTTCATTTATTACTTTGAGTAACTTAATATCTCTGATGGATGCTGTCAGTGCACTCCTCACCTCTTTATCTGGAGCAGGAAGGCTGTATGTTGTACATGTTTCAGCACAAATATCTCCAGAACTCCACTGGTGATGACAAGAACTGGAGACATGGGTAGGAGTAAGTGGTCAATCTTTCAATCAATTATTCGCCTGTGCAAGAAGGACCTTTGCTCTTCTGCATACTTAGCATCCTTAAAAGCCTTAATGAAGGTCTTAGCTGAAAGTCTTTTGAAACATGAACGCGAGAAACTGGATTAGCCTTCTCTGTTGGCCTGTGGATAGAAATGTCCAGTAGGCTTGTAAGTCAGGACATTACAAAAACCGTGCTGACTCTTCCCAACTGAATCATATTTATCCAGATACCACCTAATTCCGTTCTTCACTGCAGTTTTTATTAGTATGTACAGCACAGATCTCAGGCTTAAGGTCTTGCCTGCAATCTCTTAAAAGTCTGTCATATTTGCCACCACACAGTCCTCTACTACCAAGATACTTTTAATTGAGAAGTGACATACTGTTGTGTTAATAATTCACCGATTTAATGCTTGAGTTCCTTTAGGATTCCTGGGTTGAGTGCCATCTGGTCCTGGTGAGTTGTTAGCGTTTGTTTTGTTGTTTCTTTCTGTATCTGCTCAGACAGTCAGTGCAATTTCAAACACATCCTTAGAGTCCTCTGCAAGGAGAGGTCCTGGTAGGGGAATCCTGAGAAATAGTGTTGCAATATTGAACCAATAGTGTGGCAAAACTCAATGAGACTTTATAGGAGGGAAAAAGTGATTTTATTTTAATACAAAACTGGTTTTATTCCACACTATCACACCCGTGTACTTACAAGCACCAAGGTACTTCTGCCCACACAGTTTAGCGTTCAGGCACTAAGATGTGTGTATCCAAGTTGTTGGTCCAGGATTCCTTGCAGTGATGCGGAAGACAAGTGACTCCAGCTGTTAGATTTTCATCGCAACTTCTAGATCCTTAGTTTGGCAGGCATGTGGTTAGTCTCCATCTGGTTAGAGCTTAGTCTCTCTCTCTGTCCTTTCTCACCTCTGCATCATTATGAATTAGTTGCAGTTCCTTGTTTTAGACTTCTTTTCCTAATTTGAGTATCCTGAAACACTATATGTAAATGTGCTGCAGTCTTGCTGGCTTGCTAATCTAGGTGCCATCAACAAATGCCATTTTTATGTTCCCTCTTCTGCTGTTTTTCCTGGTAATTCTGTGCTCAAACATTACCATTTATTCTCCATTGATACCAATGATAATATTTCTATCACAGATCTTTCCAGAGGCTCCCCAGCATCTCGTACTGTTACCATCACTGCAGTGAATCTGTCTGGCGTATTCTCTGTACTGCCTTTGTGTTCTGAGTGCTCCTTTACTACTCTGATCATGAGTTGCCTCCCAGAGTTTCTGGCAGGCTTCCTGTTCCTGATGTGCTTGAAGAAAGATTTATCATTAGTCTCTGCCAGTTGTTCATCAGATTTTTAGATTTGCCTCTCTTACTGTGCTTTTACATTTAATTTGCCAGAGTTTATGATCTGTTGGGCTATTTTTTGTCCTTTTGGGCTTGAATTCAGCTTTTTCGAGTGTAACATCACTCCTACACTGTTCTAACCGTTCTGGTTTGCTTTCTTCCTTTCTTAGGTTTTATTTAATAGGAAATATGTACCTGCCTTGTCTTTCTGGTCTTGTCATCATTAGTAATCTCCACAGTGCCTGCGAAGATGTAAATTGTTTATCTGGCCCTTTTGGATCCTCTTAACAAGCTTCCTTCTCATGCTTGCACTGTCTGAAGCTGAGTGCAACTGTAGGTTTATTTTTCACCTCCGCTGCTCCTGCTGGGAAGCTATTGCATGCAGGATTTTTCAGAATCTTGTAGCTGAAGAGCCACTCTATATTTAGGACCAAATCAACGGTTGCATTTTCTTTTGTGGGCTTCCTACCCAGCTCCTCTGTGAAACAATCACTGATTTAATGCAAAAAAAATGTTACATCCTGATAGGATGGGATATTTGTGATCTACATTGAAAAGAAGTGAGCTGAAGCCTCCCATTATGATACTCCACTTTCATCATATCACATTAAGTGTTGCTATTCTGATTAGGTGATAGTAAGGACCAAAGACCTTCCTCTTTCAGCCTGGAATCTAATCCATGAGGATGCTACTTTAATTGTGGAAATGATAGATTTATATATTTGAAATCAGGGGAACTGGACATAACTGTACATGAAAGCTGTACTTTATTTAGCATAATTGTAGAATGGTTTTGGTCGGAAGGACCTTTAAAGGTCATCTGTTCCAACCCGTCGCTATGGATAGAGACATCTTTCACTCGATCAGGTTGCTCAAAGCCACATCCAACCTGACCTTGAACCCTTCCAATGATGGGGCATCCACAAGTTCTTGGGGCAACCTGTTCCAGTGTCTCACCACTCTCATTGTAAAAGATCTCTTCCTTGTGTCCAATCTAAACCTACCCTCTTTCAATTTAAAGCCACTACCCCTTGTCCTGTCACTACAGACCCTGGTAAAATGTCTCACTCTATCTTATAAATCACCTTTTAAGTATTGAAATGCCACAATAAGGTCTTCCCAGAGCCTTCTCCTCTCCAGGCTGAACAGCCCCAGCCCTCTCAGCCTGTACTCATAGGAGACGTGCTCCAGCCCTCTGATCATCTTTGTGGCCCTCCTCTGGACCCTCTCCAACAGGTCCATGTCCTTTTTATGTTGGATGCTCCAGAGCTGGACGCAGTACTGCAGGTGGGGTCTCACGAGAGCAGAGTAGAGGGGCAGAATCACGTCCCCCGACCTGCTGGCCACTCAAGTTGAGTAAGTGGAGTAATTTTTATGACTGAAGTGCCAAGTAAGTACAGTTTACTTAAGGAAAAACAAGGACAGGTAAGAGGAGAAATTCTTCCTTTGTGTGTTAAAGATGCCTTTACTTGATCCACTAGGCAGTGTTGAAAGCCTCTGAAGGTACCATGAAGAAAAAAAAGTGATGCTAGTTCTCTTTAGATTCCTCAAGCAGACTATTTTTCATCCATCTGTCTTCCCAAATACAGGGCATAGTATTCAGGGGCACTTCAACTACTCTGGCAGCTTCCAGAAAATAGTACTGTAACATGCACAGTCTAGCAAAATTTCAGCACTTCTTGTGATGAGCAGTGCTGAAAGGAACTCATGGTGAATGTCTTCTGTATTTGCTTCTGACTAAAAGGAAGGAATGGGTGGAGGAGGGTGCTGAATTGGATGAAAGTGGCTCTTAAGCAGTGGCCTGGAAAGCATACTTCAGAAAATCAAAGAATTTGTGGAAGTCTGAGGACAGAAGATTTAGTGGTTTCTTAAAGACATGGTGTAAGGGCACAAGTACAAGCTGTGTCTTTGGGAAGAACAGAGAGCCATAATTGCTACTGCCTAATTACAAAGTATTCATTAGTCTGAAGCTGAAGGAGCCATACAAAAAGGGGGTACTAGGTCAGCTTTTGAACATGGCTTATAAAAGAATAGTACTTGTGCGTAGGGACGTTATTAGAGAGACTTGGTACAAAGCAAGACAGAGCTGGCAAAGCTGTAGCAAGAAAACATTCTGTAAATATATTAGCAACTAGAGAAATCACTAAAGAAAGAACTTGTCTGTTAGGCAGAAAGGCTGGGAAGTTACCAACAGATGTTGCTAAAGAGGTTTTAAGCACCATTTTTACTTTGCTGATCAGGATTAACTGAGCGGACAGGCACAAGGACTAAGAAGTCAGAACATAGCCTGGCAAAATACACAGTGGCTAAAGCTTGGGGTCCTTTCCTAAATACTCTTATGGAGGATAGAAAGTTTAGGCAAATGCCTAAAATGAGTTAATGCTATTAGGGACCTTATTTGAGGTTGAACAGAAGATAACTGAAAATCTGAAAAAGGACCAACTTAGTATCTGTTTCTGAAAGTAACAGAGGATGGAAGTATAGAACAGAGCTACAGGCCAGGCAGGTTAATTCCTGGAAAAATACTGAAACAAACAATTTATAAGTATTTGGAAGAAAGTGAAGTGGTAAGCAACAATCAACATGGATTTGTCAAAGACAAGTCATTTTGAATCAGTTTGTCTTCCTTTTGTGACAGAGCAACATGCCTGCTGGATACGGGAGAAGTGGATTTGATGTATCTTGACTGTAGGAAAGCTTTCAACACTTCCCTAGCACTGCTATGAACAGGGTGTAAAAATACTATCTAGTTGAAGCTTTGTACAAAGTAGACAGAACCAAGTTGAGTGTATGATTATGCTTGTTTGTTTTCAGCAGCAGAGAAGTTTCCAGTGTTGCAGTAACCTGTCCCAAGTCTGCTACTAATTAATGTTAATACTACAAACAACAAGAACTTTTAATTAAGATCTGTCCTGCAAACTGTATCAGAGATGGAAGCTATGTTAGAGAACAGATTTAAAATTGAAGGTTTCTTTTTGTAACACTGTGTGAAGTTGAGTAATCAAATACCGCATGGGAATTAGTTACTAGCTAAGCAGGTCTGAGTAAAATAATTTTGAGGTTGTAGTTGATTCCAGCTGAACACTAACTGGGAATGACATCTTGTTGGAAAACATCGCCATTGGCTGTATAAGCAGAGTAGTTTTATGCAGCACTGGCCTGGCTCAGAAAGTACCGAGTAAGGAGTGAAATGAAATGCATGGGGCTTCAGGCTTCAGAAAAGATGTTTGACTGGTTGGAGGCAAATCAAATGCAGGAGCACCAAGAATGAGCAAAGATCTAGCAAAATTCTGTGGCATGGCCTATGGCTGTGGCAGTCTATGTCTGCAGTTCTTGTTCATATTACTGAACTCCCTATGCTACTGTTGACTGTGAGTTACAGTAAATCTTTTATATAACCATGGGTTTTATTTTTCCTTTTCATGTAATCTTCATAAAACTGCATTAAAAAAGAGAGGGGAAAAGTCCTTTTGCTGAACATGTCCTTACCGAAATTGCAAAATCTGGTATTTAAAAAAATTTAGAAATACGCCTTTTCTCATGTGTGAAAGCGCATTAAGCCTCCATGTATGACCACAGGCTGTCTTTTTAGTTAACACAGTTGCATATCGTTTTCCTCATCCAGGTTTCTCATCTCATTTACTGCATGTCGTGAATGTACACAAAACCAGCAAAGGTGTGTGGTCATTGTAATCATATTTGCTATTGCCAGTGTTTGGTTTGGTGCAGTTTGTTTTTGGTTTTTTTTAACTCATGTGGTTGTACTTGTGTAGGATCCAATGTGGATCACTTTTGTCAGCTTACTGCAAGGCAGTAAAATGAGTTTGAGCAGTTTAATATCCGATTGTTCATGTTCTCATTGTGTGGTTTTAGTATCAAAAAGATACTTAAGGAACTATTGCCTGAATGTAGTCAAGGAGATGGAATTACTTGTACTTTATTGCTTGTCATAGTTTTCTGTCATAACTGGTGGTATATATCAGTTAAGCTATCTCAATGGCCATATTAAAAACCACTTGCAGAAGGTTAATTTAGTGCGGTAGCTTTTGTTCTTCCCATTCATGGCATAAATAATATTTCACTACTGTGGTGTAAGGAAATTAATTTAGTTATATGTTGTGCTGATAAAAAGATGATTACAGTGATGTATATGAACTCATAGGTGAGCAAGGTGTTACTCTTATCCTTCTTCAGCTGATGTAACTCCAGTGTAACTGGAAGGAAGTCCTGGTCTGTGTTTTGTGTGTAGAAATGGGTAGCACTTGTAAAAGGCACTTATACTGTGTGCTGAAGGGCAGGGGCCATGTTTGGAAGGTGACTTTCTTGAATTACTTGTTTTGAACTCTCTGTTTCAGTCTGACTCCAGAAGAGAGAATTTTCTGTTATCTTGTAAAAGTGAATGATTTATACTTGCACTATGTCATTCAGCCAGAAGAATCTTAAAGTACCTATAGAAATGCAGAGCATCGGATTTGCAGATTACCAGGAAAACATACTAATCTGAGCAAAAATTAAGAACAACTGCTCTATAGTGCAAAGCTCTGCTGGATGACCATATTTAAAAAAAAAAAAAAAAAGAAAGAAAAAGGAAAAAAAAAGAAGCAAATCTGTTTCCTTGTTAATTCTTGTACATCAGCCAGTTTCAAACATGGGCTGTGCAGTGAGAGGCTGTAATTTCTTGTCAGGAGGGATAGAGGAGTTTAGTGAATATCTTCCCTGTGAAACCTTTATTGAGCAACCTGACGATTTCTGATTGTTAAACTGAAATCCCCAATTTTGACCATCTTCTATATGAAATCCACGGACTGAAAAGCTCGGGAGTGGTGGCACTCACAGCCATGCATGTGTTCTCTCCAATATTTCGCTGTAAGCTTCAGGGGAGTTGTTCTAATGAAAGCTCCTGGTGTGTCTGCAATGCAGTCTGGAGTGTGACTGCAGTTCCCTGTGCGTACGGAGCTAGCTTTAAGCCATACTCAGCTAGCTTTAAGCCAGGTGGAGGCTGTTCCCTAGCCACAGCAGCATAGGTTTAACCACTCCTTGGAGCAGCCTCTGCTTTTCTTTCTTCCCAGTGAACTTCCTCTGGTGCAGGGGACTGGAGGCAGCGTACGGAAGACTGGAGCCTCTGTCTTAGCAATGGGAATGGAGTGAGCACACAATGGAGAAACTCCCACACAGTTTCTATTGTTAAAAATAATTAGGAGTTGTCCTATATTAAACAACTTCCTTTCATTTCTTCTCTCCCCAAACTTGCCTCTCCGCAAACATGCTTAAACTTTCTAATGGTTAAATACTAAGCTTCACTTATTCATGCAGATTGTGCATGAAGGCATTTTAATAAGCCTGTCAGCTGAGTGGCTCCGACAAAAGGAACTGGAGGTGTTCTTGTTAGGATAACTTTATGGATTGTCCTGCAATAAACAACAGCCGAACAGAAGAGGATAGCGTTTGAGTCAATTATGTTGCTTGATTTTGTCAGCTGGCATATGGTATTTGCAGTCCTTAAATTGGTTTAAAACATAGATCTCCTGCTGTGCTGATAGCTAAATCTGATTATTCAATGATCTGGCTTTTCCTGTAAGATACCAGAATTAAACAAGGCAGCGTATTTATTACGACATGCACCAGGATCTCATCAGTGCATCCTTTAATGAAGAATTTGTGAAACCAGCTTTGTGAGATTAGAGTACTGGAGGTGAGATTTGACTGTTCCAATGTGCCTAGCATTTATGAGGAGGAAATAAGAGGTGTTTTACGTGCTACCCTAGATGTTACTATAGCTTCACTCAGAAGCAGTAGCAGATATCTGCTTATCAACTACTGTAGAACAACTCAGTAATCCTCACAGCAATATTAGACACAAAACTATGTGCTGCAATATTTGACTTTCCTGCAGTGTTCATAAAGAAAATGATGACTAAGTTCAGTTCTGATCTCAGAAAAATTTGCAGACAGATGCAGAAAACATAGCGCATTTGCAATTTAAAACTTACTTCGGACTCTTTGTCCTCCACATTATGTTATATTTCTCCAGTTATAAATTTGTTGAAACTGTTAATCTTTTCTGTCTTTTTCTTAGATATCTTAGTTACACTTCATTTAGATGGCATCCATCTTCTACACCTTAGAGATGAGGAACATAACAAAAGTTTAGTGCGCAGATCAAAACTCTACAATGGATGATCCAGTCTCATGAGTTGCTGAACAATCTCAACACATTCAAGACAAAAGTAGTACATCTCAAATGTGGGAAGTGAAAGGATTTAACTAAAGAAAATGCCGTTTCCCAAATGAACTGTTGATTATGCTCACTCACAATGTTTGTTTAGTAGTTTTAAATTCTTTTTGTGTTAGAGGAGAGCTGCATGGCGTTCCTCTCACTTGGTAAACCCAATGCATACCCACAGTGGTTTTGGAGATATCAGACTCACAGGTCCTGACAAGGCACGTGTATTGCACTTGTGCAGAAGAATGGTTAGCTTGCATGGGATTAACTGCGCATTCACAATACTGCTGCATATATGACGGCTTTGGTATTGCTGGGCAACAGTGTAGGGTGTAGTACACGCTGACATGATTGATTTGAGGGACTGCAAGAAGGCTCCAGGTTAAGCTGCTGGTGCAGCAGCTGCCAGGGCAATGAATCCAGCCTTTGCCCTGAAGACCCTTTTCTTGACACTTGCAAGTTGCCCTGAGGGAATGAATCTGTCTGAAGTGTAACTAAATGAATTCTCCTGGGGGCCCAGATCCAGCCTCTGTACTGCAGGGTGAACAGAATAAAATCCATGTGTCTCTTCCAGCCTGTTTCTGTATAATATCTAAAGCTTGTAGTGCTGTGAGGAGGAAGATTTGCAAGGACTAATTGCACAAAAGTTTATAGGAGATAGTGGAAGCTGATAGTGATGTTGGTTTTAATGTAAAGTGTCTGTGTATGCTCTGTGTGCCTGATAACTTCTGACTCTTTTTGCTGATTCATGAAAATTTTTTTCAGAGTTAGCCTTGGTTGATGACCGTCAACACTGGAGCTGTGTATCAGAGTTATGTGCTCAGGTGGAAACATTATGGTATTTGTTCCCTGCAGTGCCTCTAGCTTGTTTAAAAAGTAATCCAGGAAGCAATTGCTGCTTCTGCAAGGTTTGTACTGTGCTTCTGTGTGTGTTAGCACCAAGAAGTTACGACTGTATCTCTTCTCGTGACTCTCTAGTTCAGAGACACAGACATTTCAGTATGCACATAACTGCAAGCTGATTCTTACTTATATTAAAGAATGGGATCTGAAAAGTGCACCTGATGTTAGCACTGCTGCAGCACTGAAAAGTGCAGCAGATGATGCAGCTCTTTTTCTTATCAGATGCTTCAAAAACTTGATTCCCTTTTCTAATACAAAAAAAAAAATGTTTTCCGTAGTGGGCCATACCAGTTAGGGGACTTGCCCGCTGCTGGATTCAGTGTCAGAGGAGAAGAGGGGAAGGAGACAATGTAGGAAATAACTTTCCTCCCAAATTTAGTTCCCAAACCCCAGAAAATACTCTGCACACCCTATGGATGAAACCTACCCTTTTAGAGTTTCTGGAGAGAAGGAGAGGAGAAAAACGGAGTGCTTGGGACATTTGCTAGAGGCGCAGGTTTCTCAGGGCGGAGCCTCTGCCATGGCTGACTGACACCAGTAAGTGGCTGTGCCGCATCCCTGTTAGAGGCTCACCCCAGAATACTTGTTTTCTGTGTTGAAGCTCCCCCGCTGTGTTGATCAGATCCTGGCTCCAAGTGCCTTGCCTCTGTAAGGAGTGCGTTCACTAGATAAGCCAGCGCCTCACCCGGGAGGTGCGGACATGTTGTGTCCGAGCCCAGTGGGCAGCCCAAGTTAATAAGCCCGGCTGGATTGCTGCTGGCTCTGGCATGAAGCGTGGTGTGGAGAGATGAAAAAAAAACCTGAGAAGTGAGACTACAAAAATCGTTGAGACACTTGCCAGAGGAGTTTGCAGTCTGATCTGTTATCTGTTAACTGAAACTGTTTCATTTTAAATGAACAGGAAAAATTGATGATCACCAAGGGTCCTTTCCTGGTTGGGAGTTTGTTAGCGTGCAGACTCTTACCATAGGGAACCTAAACAGAATCAAAGTGGGTACTTTTCACTTGCATCCATGTGTGATTCATAGGTGAATGCAGGATTTGGCCCATGAATGTAACCCCTTAATTCAAAGTGTTTGATAGCAGTTAGAATACTGGGGCAAGGAGTGGAGGTTAGCAAAGACCGTGTACCTTCAAAACAAATCAGAGTGAAGAACTATGAACTAGATGACCTCTAATTTGTTAAGTCTTTTAAAATCCCTTATAAATATGGTGATAAACTTGTTTCATAGCTTTCCATGTTTGTTTCTGTGTTTGTGTATATATCCTTTCTGGTGAAAACATTATATTGCAGGAAATGGAAATATGATTCCTGAAGTTGCCGTTACAGTCTCAATAAATATAAAGGCATTCTGATAATCACAATGGAAAAAGGAGAAATTTAATGACAAAAGGAGACTTGCTGGTAGAAAGAGTAGCACATAGTCCTGTACTGTGATTACAAAGAAGAAATCAAATTTATGTTGCTTGCAGTGAGCCTAGGAGCTAAACACCATCCATTTACATTTTTAAAGGCTTTATATCGGATGCAACACATCCAAATGTCTGCTTTCTGATTTCTTGTTTGCTGTTCTGTAGAAAATAACGTCAAGTTTTCAAAGGATAAATGTGTGTTTCCTGAAAATCAGCAAAATGATCTTAGTTACTCCGACATCTGTTTGAGGTGTTTGAATTTATCCACATACTGTTCACTGTAGTTGGTAACACACTCAAGTAATTCATGGTGCAGTGGTGCATTTGCACAAATATTATCTGTTGAGGATTTGTGGACTTTAACTGGGGCAGGACTCTAATAATGTAATGCAGTTGCAGTTCCCAGAGTGCCATGTCACGCTCGACAGGTTTGGCATTTGTTGTATGGTGGTGATGTTACAATCAACCAAACTAAATAAACGAGCTAAATTAGTTTAGTATTTGTTTCTTCAATACATATCTTATATAGAAGATCTTATTTCTTTGGCTGATATAAAAACATTTACAAACTAATTTTGTTTCTATGCTGGAGTTTTTTTCCAATGGCTCAGACATGGATACATTTTTCTTGGGAACAGTCTGTAATTCCTTATCCCTTTCCCACTCTTCTGGCTGAAATATTTCAGTTAACTTTTTCAAATGGACTTTCCAGTTGTGGGCAGGAGAGCACAATGTGCCAAAACCTGCAGTTGGTATTCCTCCCTGGCCCTGATTATTGAGCATATGCAATGTCATACCGATTTAAAGGAATGAGAACCTCAGAAGAACCAGGTCTGTGTGTCTGTCTGGGAATACCAGGACTGACACCTGCAACAAGGCTTTTGTCATCTGGGGGAAAAAGCAATTAAGGAGAAAGATCAGAAAAATTAATGGGATCTGATATGTAATCCTCTCACAGAAGAATCCTTGCAGGCTGAGGAGACACTGGTGGTATTTGGGGTGGGTTACAGAAGTTCAGTTTTCTTTGTGGAAAAAAGACTGATGGTCAACCCTCAGCACTCCAGAGGTGCTGTTTGTGCTTCTTGGGAACCTTCTGACAGTGTGAGATTTTGCAGGGTCTTACCGTACGAAGCATCTCTGACCAAACCCACCTTTGGACATTGTTGAAACCATTCAAGGCTATGTGTTGGTCAAAGTTCTACCAGAGTGCCCCATTCCCTTGTAAAACAGGTCAAAAGGTGGCCCTGCAGGGAGCTGAGCCCCTTGCACTGGTGCCTAGAGTAGGGCATTTTGTGTGTCTTTCTCCGGTTTGGATGACAGGAATACAAGTGTCAGATTTTCCTTCCAGGCACCGTGATATATCCTCTCAGCAACTGTTCATGCTAATTTAGTCTTCATGTTCAGACAGATCTTTTACTTTGATTGCTTGTGTCCATGAGAAACAAAACTTAAACCACCCAGAATCTCTTAATTTACTCTGCAAGACTTCTGCTGTAGTTCATGCTTTTCACACTTATCATGTAAGCTACAGTAAAGCCATTCTTATGGTTTTCCAGTTGTTGAGGCTTCCTGCTTTCATATAATAACATTATGTTGAGTACTGTCGTAGTTCAGCCCGGATCGGGACCAGACTATGCAGTCTCTCTCTCACTCCCCCCACCCTCCGAGAGAACAGGGGGAGATAATAGAAGAAAAACGGCTCGAGGTTTGA
>JAAGAY010147558.1:0-16011 GCA_011801015.1 Ardeotis arabs
GTCTGCGCCTCCCCCTCTGCGCCTCTGCCCCCGCTCAGTTTCTTCACATCTTGTCTTCTCTTTTTTTTTTTTTCTGTTTTCCCCTTCTTAAATACGTTATCGCAGAGGCGTTATCACGGGACATTCTGCTACCAATTGGCTCAGCCTTGGCCAGCAGCAGGTCCGCCCTAGGCCCAGCCGAGTCCACTGAACAAAGGGGAGCAACTTCTAGCAGTTTCCTACAGAAGCTTCCACCTTAGCCCCCCCCTCACTAAACAAAACCACAACAGCTTCAAATAAAGTGAAGTTAAGTATAGTCTCAGAAAAAAAATTGAAAACACACACAGCTACCATACTACTGCATAACAAGCACCATATTTTTTATGTCTGTCTCATTTGTCATATCAGATGTGCCTTGGAGAACTTAAATATTTAGTCATTTCCTCCAAGTTGTGTTCTTTGACAGTTTTAGGTGCTATCAGAAGCCAAAAATTATGTTTCTTTTCAGCTTACTTTTGGAAGTTGATAGTTTTATTAGTCAAGATGTCTCTTATTTTTGAGTCACTACCTAGTTAACATAAACAGAGCATCTTTCTGTTAATGTACTTATATACAGATGAATGGGGTATTGAAGCAGAGACATACTTCACTAGGATCACACAAGTGATCTGTGAAAGAGACAAAAACTAGTTTCATGCACCTTCATTCCCAGGATACAACCCCAGGACTAGCACTCCATCTTTAACAGATGTTTGATACAGTCTCCTCTGATTGTTAGATTCAGATCCTAATCCGTCTCCTGATGTAATAGGAAATTAACTGATTTTAGAAGAAGACTGAAACTCAGGGTTTTTTTACTTAATATTTTGCACTATCATCAACAATTCCGACAGAATCAATAATGTGCATTTCCAATTTATGGTGTAGATGCACCAGTGATTACTATTGGCATATCCCTCAGGAAAATTGTCTTTACACAAAATGCAAGAACAAAGACACTTGCAAAGCTTGAATATCTAAAGCACATTTAAAGGAAGAAATGAGCTATAAGCAATGTCTTTGCTTTCCCTGTGGAATTTTTAAGTACTTGCATTTGATGGGGTGAAATCAAGTGAGACTGTTTCAGCTATAAAAACAAACATTTACAGATTGGCATTTACACAGTCACCAATTTATAAAAAGTTACTTTCATTGTGATTTGTCATGTCTCACTCATCCCACTCATTCTTGTAAAACAGAGAACTCTGCTGAAGGAGATCAAAGGATCACTTCAAGGTGAAAGAACCTTTTGCAGAGATAGTAAAATTAAACTATTGAGACAAAATTATTGTATTTACTAAAACATTTTTAAATTATGATTTTTATTTTTCTAGAAGGCTGAAAAAGGCTGGAAATAACAAAGCAGAAATCTATTTTGAAGAGAGATCTTTACTATATTTATAATCTATCAAACGAAATAATACTTTATCTCTTTCTCTCAGTTGCTTCTCTATTTGTTATATTGGTTTCACGTGGACAAACTATTCAGAGCTAAAAGGGCACATTATGTCTTTTCCCACATCCAGACATGTAGAAGCAGAACAGTGGATGTGGCAGTAATCATGGGAAATGACTGGTCAGCAGAAAATTGCACAAGACTGTTTAGTAACATTGTAAGACAGCTCATTAACAGAGGACAAAGCAGGAGTTACGCTGCCACAAATACATGAATACAAGGTCGCCTTTTGGGTGTAACCAAAAGCACAAACCCAGATACCGTACCTACTGTCTTTTGAAGAAAGGCAACATGCACAGCCTTGAGTTTCTAGAAGAGTTTTTTGAACAGGTTGACTGGCAGTAAATAAATTTTTTTAAAGATGCCATTTTTTCCTGTTTTATAGGCTTTTAATCCTGTTTGGATTGTAGAAAAAAAAGGTGGAAAAGAACAATTTGTAAAACTTACTACAAATATAGAAATAAGTGTTATACAAAGTCCAAATACTTTTACTTATCACAAAAAGACAAAGTTTATTCTGCAGTCTAATTAAATGTCATATAATGTCCTTGAATACCAGAAGATCAATTGCACACGTTTCTAACGGTTGAATTTACTGGTAATTTGTCATTAAGTTTCATTTAATGCACAATATTCTAAGTAAGAAGGGAATTTAAATTCCAATGTAGCAGAACGCGGTATATTTGTATAAATATTTTTAGTGAATGGGTTCCAGCCTATGTCTTCTTCTGCTAATACAGTTATATCTAAGATACCTGGATGACAGGCTTTTCAAGGCCTGACCTTGTGCATGAGGCATGGCAGAGTGGGATCAAGTCAAGGAAAAAATGGTTTGAAATTCTAGAAGCCACAATTTGCACAGACATTATTGACTTCAGATAATGTAGAAAAGATTAAAAGACTAAATAAAGAATTAAAACTACTGTAGGGAAAAGCATATCTCAGGTTTAAATGTTGTTTTTCAATCTATCTTTATTTTTAATATAAAATCTGTTCTGATGTTATTGTTACTAATGTCACTCATCCCCTCAGCCCTCACTGTCAGACACTTTTCCAGTTAATTAGGGGAAATTTTCATGACAGAGCTGGAGAAAAAGCTCAGATTAAGTTGGATTACTCAGGGCAGTGGCTGAGCAAGCAAACATGCCAAACAGCAAGTGGCAGTGCAAATCATATCAATGGAACCATGTCCCTGTTAGCTGGTCGCAGCTTTGATTGCTTTCACCAACCAGGGTTCATACCAGCAGTTCTGAAGTCAAAGGGATTAATAAACCTTTACCAGATACCTGAATATATTAATTATATATTTTATTTTTCTTTTTATAGAGTTTATCAATTTTTCCTACTTGATTTTCTTCTCCTAGCAGATGCTGGAAATAATGATATTACAATTGATCTGGTATGTTCAAGGCAGACATTAGCCATGAAATCCGGTTTTTAATGGAAGGTATATACAATACTAACCACATGGATCTTAGTCCACGTCAGTCTCACATTTTGAATGAGATTTGAGAGAGATGATGAATCACAGAGCTAGGTACATGAGAGTGCAGTGCTGGCTCTTATGTTAATGAGCTCAAAGACTCCAAGTCACAAAAAAATCAATAAGAATAAGGAACCTTAAAAATATATATTCAAAGCTGCGCCTGAGCCAGAAAGTTTTCTGATTAATAAGAGCAGGGCAGCCAAGTATACAAAAAGGAAAAGACTTTCCTTGCCCTCTATCACCTTAAAAATGAACAACATATATTCCCATAAAATACAGTAATTGGTGCCTTTCCGGATCTTGGGTTTCTCAATTCACACAGTAGCAGAGAGAGAGTGAGTGTCTGTCTCACAGATATCTTAGAAAGCCAGGCAAGCTTATAGGGCAAAGTAGAAAAGGAGTTTTGCTCCAATGATCTCTACTGTGTCCTTCCATTCAATACTAAATAAGTGTCAGGCAATTAGAAATGGAACAGCGGATGCATAAATGATACTGCCTTCCCAGTAAATTGCTAATACCTGGATAGTGCTGCATGACTGGAAACATACTGTTACAATAACTGCAGTACCAATTTTTATTTCTGAATAATAGAGACTATGAAGAAGATCAATGTAGCACTGGAGCCATGAAACAAACAATCTACCACATAATTCTTTTCCTCTCTGATTTCTTATTTTCTTCCTTCCAGAATTGAGACATACTGCACCTAAGCTTTACAAGAGTAATGTGCATTTTCTTTCTCCTTCTTGGCAGAAGTGTGCTGTGGTGCACATGGTGGTCTCCAGACAATATTTAATGACTGTCAAACTGTGACATAAAGTTCACGCTTGTTCTTATATTGTAAGAGTAAACCTCATTTGTAGTGAGCAGCTGAAGTTCATTATTTGGGAATAGCTAGAAATATGTAAAACTATTATATGGGGATTAAAAAAAAATATAATGACACATAGACCTTTTATTATAATCATCTGGTCAGAAAAAAAGGGACACCCACAAGGCACATATCCACACTTATTTACATTATTTATTTCACTTGGTTCAGGTACCATGTTTTACCATCTGTCCAATGGAAGATAGCTTTCAAAGACATTCTGGAATACTAATGGAATTCCCTCAGCACCACCATTCAGCACAGGTGGCATTTTTAGCTATAACACTAATTAAAATGCATGTTTTAAAGAAGCTGAGTGTTTAATTCAAGTGAATAGGCTACACAAGACATCTCTTCAGTGTTTCAGAGGTCACAGCATGAGATTGATTTGGCAAACTTCAACTAAAATAACCAAGTACTTAAGGGAGCTTTACAAAGAAATACGTAACATGTTGATTTCATAGTAGCAAATTTTAAAGCAGCTGTAACTATACAGTGAATTCAGCTGCATTTTGTAAAATGGGAAATTAAGATAAAGAACAAACATCTTCACTTTTTGTACCTACTAATACTGCTACAATGAAAACACAAGAGGAGTATTTCGTATCTAACCACAAATTCGCAACCAGAGTCATATTTTGCATTTATCTGCGCTGGTTTGCAGTTTGGCACCCAATCTTCTGCAACTAATGGCTATATTTTGCTAGAATAAGTACCATGCAGCAGAAGGATAAGGAAGTCATGAACAAAAGACAAATAAAGGAAACAGTTGTGCAGGACACCTTTCATATGCTTCTCCCATAAAATACATTGGGTGCTGCTGCAGTCTTCCCCTCCAGGAAGAGAAAGTGGAGCCCTGACAGATACTGAGCCCCTTAAGAGCGGTCTGAAACAAAGGACTGGGCTTCCTCAGTTTCAAAAACCCTGACTAAATGCCACTTACTGCCACAGTCACAGCCCGTCTTCCACACTCAAATGGCAAGAAATTCGAAATAGGAAAACAACTCTTGCATCGGCAGCACATCACCAAGTTATTCACACTACTATTATACTGAGGGGATCCTTTCTAGTGCCTGTAAATTGGGATTTATGGGCAAAATATGCTGCTTTTAACTAAATGAGAAACATCTGTACAGTAATTCTGGTTCTACGTGCACTGTTTAAAATAGCCTTAAATAAAGATGCTTAAAAGATCTGCTTTTTTGTTGTTTTTCCCTAAGCTGATGTCATTGTGAGAGTATTTTGTATGATTTTAAGAACAAACAAAGAGATTAAAAGGCTCTTTCATTTTTTTTTTTGTTTTTATTGGTGGTATTTTAACTGATTCGTTGAAGAGGTATGAAACTGGGCCCAGTAGGTGTTGGGAAGGTTTATTATAACCTGACAGAAATCTCTCTAATCCTGGGGCTTTACTAGCACTAGGGGAATTGTCTTACTTATTTCCATTAAATCATTATCTGATTGTAATGCAACTTTTGAGCATATGACAGCCTTGGAAATAATAATAATAACAATAAAAAATGGAAGCAAAGGTCTAACAGCTTTTGTCTTATACTGGATCTGCGGATATCTTCAAAGAGCACCCTGGAGTGCTCTATGGCATCCTTTACAATCAGTGATGGGAATGTTATTGTTCTCCTGTTGAGCAGATACAGGCAAAGAGATTCTACTCAGTATTTATTCCACTGCATTCATCTGAAAGCTCCCATACAATTTATGAGAACCAGGACTGACTGTTATGCAGAAATTAAACCATAATCTATTTAATTAGGAGAGAGGCTGAAATCTAATGACAGGCATTCAATTCCTATCTTTTTCACAGGAGTTCTGGCTAAATGAAGGTCACTACACCTGATCTATTTGTTTAGACTTTCTTTATGATCAGTAGGGATCTACTGAATAGTGTCAACTAAGCCTTGGGAGCAATTCATCTCATGCTGAAATGGACATTTATTTACATCTGCTCAGATGAATTACACCCTATATTCCATTAATGCTATTGACTATATTTCCTTTGCTCATAATAGAAAAGTAGAAAATTATCCCTGATTTAGACACCCGCCTATAAGTTAGGTAAATTTCACCCTAAAGAAATAATTCATAGAATCATAGAATCATAGAATCATAGAATGGTTAGGGTTGTCAAGTATCAAGGTGTACGTCACCTTCAGAGAATTTCACTGATTCCATTTTGCTCCAAAAAGAAAGAGATACCTGTGCTTAGCTTGGACTATATGCTTAATATTCACCCTAGTCTAACTCTGAAGTGAAATCTTCCTGTACTAGAGACTGCAACAACAAACTGTCATTTGCCAGTCTGAATTTCACCTCAATACAGATGATTTGTCTTGCTTATACTGGAAAAGAAAACAGGCCTGTGTAAAGCAGTGAGGGATGGAGGACAAGATGTGCCTTGAAAACAGCAAGCAATAGCTAGAAAAAAAAAAATGAGGAAAATATTTACTATTGATGCATTTTAAAGTCTCTCCTGTGCTGGAGAGGGGGAGTCACATTTTACAGGAACTCTGTGTTGATGAATGAAGCTCAGTCTGTGCAGTTAAATTTCCCTGCAACAAGAGAAACATGTTATGTGTTATTATATTACACTGCAATAAAAGGGTGTGGTAATATAACTATATTACAGGTATAAATATAACAGAAAAAGTGCAAAAAGGCTAAGCAAAAACACTAGAAGAAATATGTGATGGAACAAAGGAGTATGAAACCAGACACAAATATGGAGAAATTCATCACACTATCAAAAGAACCATGAGGCATTTAAATAAGGTAAGAAAAATAATCAATTTTGTAAGTAATGAAGGGTGAAAGAATACACTACAAGTCAAACAATATCCTTGAAAGGAGGATAGAAAATCTGTAAGAAGTTTAGAATGGTCCTTATAAATCTGGAAATCTAGTATCAGATGAGAGGGACAAGGTACACTGAATTGAGTGTGGGAGCTAGACTAGGAGAAGGAAAACAAGGAAGATTATATGGAAAGGATGATATTAGACTGGAAAAGCTGTCATATTTTAATTAAAATGCAAAAATGTATCTACATAAACTCTGTAAGCAGATATAAGCAAAAAGAGATGATTCAGAGATTTCAGGAAGCCTGTATTCATTTCTGTCGTAAAACTCAGCCAGCAATGCTGAAGATTATGAACAATGCTGAACTCTCTGCACAGTTAATCAGGTGTGTAAAATACTATTGAATGCACATCATGGAGAAGTAAGGAATCAGTTAATTTCCTGTTAGAGATATGAATGAAAAAATCCTCAGCTGTAGAGGTAGAGTAAATAATAGTAAATAAGAAGCTAGAGGCTGAGATAAAGCACAAAGAACCAGAGAACACAGTAAGGTCTCAAGCAATCTCTAAGGATCAGAATCCTTGTCTTCTCTCTGGAACTTCTTGCAGGTTAAAATCTTCTTGGGGTGCAACAGCAGATAATACCTGTAAAATTAAGAGACTCATCTCAGTTACTAGGGAAAAAAAAAAAAAAAGGAAAAGAAAAAAAAAGGCTTTCTAACCTCTTAAAACTATTTTAAACACAGAAAGTCTTTTTAGGAATTGAAGTGTGTTTGTTCATCTATCAGTGTTTGCAGAAGTAAACACAATGTCAATTAGCCTTGCTAATGTGAAATCATTACCAGTTCCTGGGTGGGAGAAAGAGTTCATCAGCTCAAACATACATTGTGTGTGTTGCAATATATCCTACTGTTGGGTAAGAACAATCCTGGATGTTTAACTAATTAGTATTTGTTTGGAATCTTCCACACTTAGGGTTTGAAGCCTTCAGTAGTAATTTGCTTGTGGGGGACCAGCTAGTCTGATAGATGAGTTAAGAGATAGTTGTACTAGAATTTGAAAAAATGTAGAATAAAAAAAAACTTTTTGGAAAAAAGTTTAAAATTGAATGCTATTAAATTAGCAATTTTCCAATGAACCTCAGCATAGCTGCTAGGGAAAAAAAAATCAGCTTTTTAATATTGGAAGATCCACTCTTCCTCTAATGAAACATTACTGCAGTCTTTGACGACTGCTGTCTGAAGTTAATCCATGGATCAAAAAGGAGACTGGGGCACAAAATGAAAAAATTTCCAGTTTCTGACCCACGTGCAGTAAATGTAGACTCTAAGGCCACGGAAAACATAGATGGGTTTCAAATTATCCTTTTGATGCTTGCAACAACAACAACAAAAAAAACAGAACAAGAAAAATCCATTCTAATTAATATGTCTACCATTTCAGAGATAGCATATTAAAATTAGTAACCAGTTATAAAGTGACAGAGGCCCATACTAGCTGATGTCATTATGTTTAATGGAAAGGAATATGATTGTGGACTACAAAATCATGAACAGGCTGGAATAAGTGAAGATGTTGACTTTCACTGTCTTGTGAGGTGCACTCACCTGAGACTAGTGTGAGCCAGATTTACAGCGAACAGAAGGAGTTGGTTCTTCATGCAGATGAGGGACTTGTGGAATTCCTCATCATAGGATGCTGTGCATGCAAAAATTGGTAGGAATTCCAGGGGAGAAGCAACAAATACTCAGAAAAAAAAAGTTCTGCTATAGTTACCAAATATATAAACTACAGTAGGCTTAGGTCACCCACTAAGCAGAAGAAAATCAGAGGCTCAGAAGTGTTACATATAGTCTACTTTTCCCTGGACATCTACTATAGCCACTGTTGAAGTCAAGTGCCTGAGTTACACATACTTGGTGAAGCTTTAACTCCGTTCTTACATTCTTACTGTATTCCCTTTTCTGCAGTCCATTGTAACTGGATCTATAATTTCAGGGCATTCAGAGAATGTTACCTGAAAGTCAGACCTGGGGCTGCTGCACTTAAAGTCCCCGGTGAAGTCCTACCAACTGTTCCATTTTGTTTCATCTTCCCAACCTGCTTTCAAAAAGTCACCATCCCTAGAGCAGTTCTAGCAACATTGATAATGAAGCTTCTGTGCTGCCAAAGGTAAAATGAAATCAGTGTTGATTTACATTAATATGCCAGACTGTAAACCTGTAAACTGCTACGGTTCAGACACTGCTTCATCTACTAATCAGCCAGTCTTTCCATGGACACAGGGTAGATATCCAGGTCAGTAATTTCTTAAACCAATGGATATAATAATTACGTATGTTTAAGTCAACACTAAAAGATTGCCATATTTATAATTAAAGTACATTAATTAAAGCTTCAAGTTCTAATTGCTATATCATACTATATTCTTACTGACAGGATTTCTATAAAGCTGTTAGAAAGCAACTCAGCAATGTATCCTTCCTGGATAGAATTTCTTTATGCTGGGCAGGCATATTGATAGAATAACTGTATTGGTGGTAGATGTACGATCACCAGTTACCAGTTTCTTCTTAGCCAAGCTTTGAGATCATGAGGCAGTGTGCTGCCTCATGAGAAAACCCCTCATGGCTGTCTGATTTCAACACTGTTGCTCATGCTCCTTACCCTGAAGCGTTCTCTCTCTCTGCCTTACATAATCATCCCATCTTCCAGTTCTCTTATGCCTCTAGCAGTTCTTTCAGATTGGTCTTTAGAGAAGAACCCTTGCATTCTGCCTAACTTCCTCTGGGAACTTCCATAATATTCAAATGTTGTTCCTGTTTCTTGCCCCCTTGTGTAGGTTTTGTTTAGTGAGGGGGCTTCTTCTGCAAGAAGCTGCTAGAAGTTGCTCCCCTTTGTCCAGTGGATTCGGCCGGGCCTAGGGCAGACCCGCTGCTGGCCAAGGCCGAGCCAATCGGTGGCAGAATGTGCCCTGGTAATGCCTTTGCCATAACATATTTAAGAAGAGGGGAAAAAAAAAAAATATGTGAAGGAACTGAAGCGGGAGCAGAGAGGAGGAGGCTCGAGCCTTGCAGCCCTCATCCTCTGGCTTCCCACCAGGTGGCTGTCTGGGCCTGATTTGGCCCAGCTCAGCTGAAAGAAGTGAAGAGAGGAGATGTGAAGAGAACCTGAGAGGCCAGCCTGTTGTGAAGAATTTCTGGTGAGAGGAATGGCTGCAGGCGCCAAGGTCAGTGAAGAAACAGGGGGAGGAGTAATGGTGCTCCTGGCCAGAATTCCCCTGCAGCCTGTGGTGCAGCCCATGGTGAGGCAGACTGTCCCCCTGCAGCCCATGGAGGCCCATGCAGGAGCAGAGATCCACCTGCAGCCCATGGAGGACCCCACGTCGGGGCAGGTGGATGCCTGAAGGAGGCTGTGGTGCATGGAGGGCCTGCACTGGTGCAACTATTCCAGAGGGACGAAATGGAGGGAAAAAATGACCCACACCAGACCAGTTCATGAAGGACTGTAGCCCATGGGAGGGACCCCACACTGGAGCAGTGGAGGAATGTGAGGAGTTCTTCCCCCAAGGAGAAAGGAGCGGCAGAAACAACGTGTGATGAACTGACCGTAACCCCATTCCCTATTCCCCTATGTGCCACTCAGTGAGGGAAGGATGTAGAGAAAATTGAACATAAAGTTAAGCCCAGGAAGAGGGAGGGGGGTAAGTTACTTTGTTCTCTTTCTCATTATCCTGCTTTGGTTTTAATAATAAATAAATAGTTTTCCCCAAGTGAGTCTGTTTTTCCCGTAATGGTAACTTTAAGTATTTCTCTCTGTCCTTATCTCAAACCTTGAACCTCTTTTGTTATATTATCTCTCCCTATTCCCTTGGAGGGTGAGGGGAGTGAGCAAAAGACTGCGTAGTTTGGTTCTGATAGGGGCTAAACTATGACACTGTCAAACCTCACCATCTGCAAGATACTCTTAAGTAACAGATGTCTGGATGGCACACCTGTCTCAGTATTACTAACTAGTTCCTTTTGATACCAAACACCCATGATACCACTCACTGAACACTTCAGTCTAAGCATGACTGAAGTAACTCCTTAGCTCCAAGCGTGTCACTGCTACCCCTTTTCCATGCTGTGGACACAACTGCCATTCTGCCGATCACTTGAACCTCTAACATGGTTTTCCACATTTGATTTCTTAAATTCAAACTATCCCTAATTTTCTTACATTTGTTCTGCATACAATATTAATCTTTACCTGGCCATCCATACAGCCAAAGCTCTGGGCCTGCTTGCTATGAAATGCTGCTGTGCATAGCATTTCCCTGTCCTTTGATCATGCACTGCTCTGTTTACAGTTTGCTTGTGACTCCTCTTCACTATAAAATTTATGTTATTTGTTTTGTGTTCATAACCTAATCACACTTTATCTCTCCTTCCGAAACAAGAGATTGTCTCCTGCTTCTAATCAGCTACTGATAATACCCTCCGTCACCCACTTGATTCATCCTCAAGCAGTTACTTTCATGTTGTTCACGTTCGGAAGAAACACTCCAAAGTAACATCATTGCTTTCCTTCAAGTCCCTTCTCCAAATCTGTCTTTTGACATTATGCTTATAAAAATACTTTGTGTAAATAAGCTGTAATAATACTAAGACTGTTGCCTGTCGGTATTGTTTTATTTCCTTTTCTTTCTATGCTGTTGTTTATCTTCTTGCCGTTCCTTGTCTCCTGCACACACTACATGCGTTTTCATGCAGCATACCTTTGGCTGGTGTTTGTAGAGCACTTCATAAATTGAGGTTAGTCTTCTAGTTTCTGTCCTACTGTAATATGAAAATAATTGCAGTAATAATGGCAACATGAGATTCCTCACAATTTTTATTATTTTGCTTTTTAATATATGCATAGATCTCTACTATCTATCTGCCCCATTTTCATAGCAGTTGAGTGACTAGAATGTGGTATATGCTTTTTCTCACAACACTGTTGTTATCATGACTAATATAAGATAAACGGAACCATAAAGAGATGAAGAATAACATTCAGAGGACCTATTTTCCAACCTAGGACAGTGCTTGTGTGACATGGAAGCATTAAGGTTTAAGGAGAGCAGTTGCATCAATCAGCATTGTAGGACATAAAGTTTTGTCAGCATCTTTGTTTTGGACCACAAAAATCTATAGATACTCACACACTCACATTCTAGGCTGAATAGGTAGGTGCTAAGCACCACCATGACCCAGAATTCATTGAAAGAGACTTTAAGTACCTTAAGTACATTAAGTGTACTTCCATCCCTGAAGTTGCCCAATCTTTTTGCTATACTAGTACTTCCATTAATGCAAACCAGTAATGCTTTGAAAAGCATTTGAAAGTGCAATGACTGTATGTGTTTCCACACCACAACACTGACCAAGGAGGAATGGTTATGTTGGGCAAGACCTGTAGCACTGTGTAATAATCCAGGAGCTATGATCTCATCATAAGGATGCACAAACCTAAATACCCTACTTCCCAGAAGTGCGTTCCTGAGGTAGTTCAGGGAAACAAAAGATGAAGAGGAGGTAGCCCTATGTCTAGGAGCACAGAATCCTGGGGACAGAAAAATAACTCTATCTCCAAATTGAGAAAGTACCGTTCTTCTTGGATGGGAAGAAGGAAAGCTTAAAATGCGCTCATCACACTATGACCTCTATTTGAATGAACTCAGGAAAAAATGGAATAGGTAGACACGATTTTGAAGGTTTATTAACTTCCAAGAATCATGAACCAAAGTCTTCGTCTCATTTTATATTCCTTTTCCCCTCAAGTTTCACTGTGATGCCTCTGCAGTGAAAAGCTTTATTTCTGTAAACAATATTGGGGTTGTGGCTGTTATCATTTCACACAAGACCCCTCTTGCAGAAAGAGCTTTGGAGAATATTGGACTATTTTTTTAAGCACCTTTGACAGTCTGCTGTGCTGAGTTGAAAGATTTCAAGGTACATTAACTTTAACAAAAGAGCGTCTGTGCCATAAGCCCCCATTTCGTTTTAAAATAGCTATAGCTGTTTTAAAAACATATATATAACTTAACTCAACTCCTTTATTTATTATTATTATTTATTTAGAAGGTCCCTCAAGCAAATCCAGATAGAGGCTGATAGGATGGGATTTTCAGGAACAGGGAGAGTTTCAATTTTGCTTTGAATTCAACATAATTGAGACTGTGGCATTTGAAAATGTGCAGTCTGCAGATTAGATCATGTAGTTTCCCACCCATTACTGACTCTCCTCCTCACGGTGCACAATGTGCTGTGCCTCATACACACATTCTATTTCATTCTGCAGATAATCAAGGACAAACTTTAGAACCTCAGAAAAAAAAAGCTTTTTCACAGCACACAAATTACATCTTTAGTCTTTGCATGCCAGAGGATTCTTCAATTTGTTCCATGGAGATCTGTTTTCTATGTCATTCTGGCATTCTTCTAAGTATGTTTTTTCCTGGGGAAGAAGACATTTTTATTATTCCACTCTGAATCCATTAGTCTGTTACTCCACAAAATAGTTAATCTGATTATGCTTAAAAACAGAGTTAAAAAAAAAATAATACTATTTTGTGATCTTTTGCTAAATTTACAGGTCTTTATTTATCAGTATTAATAACTTCTTACCTCTTTAAACTTCACTGAGATACAAGTTTTATTCCCCCTTGCTCTGAATTTCATACAAATTTATGACTTTGTATACTGTTATTGACTTCCTGGGGCTTCACATATGTGCAGTAGTGAAGCTTCAGTAGTCTGCTGTTATATCACAACAGTTTTCAGCTTTTTAAATTGAACAAGTGTACTTGAGTCTATGTCCAGAATGTTCCAAAAAGAAGGACTTGAAAAGTATGACTTTTTAGAAGAATAAAAAAAACCCTCAAATTAACTCTTTTCTCTAGCACTTTTCTGTCTTCGATCTCTCTTTGCTCTGTATCATTGGATCAAGAGACATCGTTCTCATTTTCCTGGAAACTGAGCAGACACTTAGAGCAGTGTGAAGTGAGTGTAAAATGCCCTCAAATCAAAATAGCAGTTTTATACTCATTTTGCCTGGTTGAGCAAATATGATCACAGTTGTCTAATAGCCTACACAACCACCCAGCGTTCCTGCTCACATCAGCAACACTCTTTACCTTATGATGAGTATGGAGTTTAAGTAGCTTGTGGCTACACCTGTATCATAAACAAAACATGCAAGTTCTTATTTTCCATTCCTAAGGCCAAATGACCAGGTCTGAATACATTCAAACTTTCTAAACCAAAGTGGACATATCTAAATAACTTACTGAGAATTCTCCTTTGGCTGTGCTAACTCCTGAACCATGCCTGGTAATTTTGGGGGAGGTGCTAGTTGGCCAGACTCCATACTGAAAGTTTAGCACTAGAGAGAACCAGATCCAAACCTCTGGGATGTTTTCTGGTATTGTTAACCAGTAAACTGAGTTTTGGGATGGCTAACTCTGTTAATAAGATCATCTTTTTTTCATCAAAAAGGATCTCTACTAAGCATCAGCTACTTCTCAGTCTCTGGCTTCTTACCTTTCACTATTTTGATCTTTATAGTTGTTGTGCTCTCTCGGTTTATTATTTGTGTCTTTTGCCTTATAGTTTCCTGACTTAATTTTTGCTGTGGCCTAATTGATCAGAAAAGCCAAGTGTTACATACACCATGTGTTTAGCTAGTGGATTATCACAGGATATTCCTCTCAGGCTTTAGAAGTACTTTGCTTAACCTACTCTACAAACAAAAATGTTTCATTCCGTGATCTGTTTTATTTGTGCAGTTTACTCCTCTCCCTAAATGTTAACCCATGAACTGTCTTTTCTACTCCATTTGAGATTTTTTTTGTGTACATTTCTCTAGTAAAAAATGAATAGAAACAGCAATAGATGATTAATGTCTCCTGAATTTCAAATTCCAAATTTGCTGCCATCTGTCAACAATGAATCACAAGAGTTAAATAGCAAAATAAGGTGAAACCTTTGCTGACTGTGCTGAGATTATTTGTAACCTAAATTGATTCTCCACCAACTGTCTCTTGCCAGAAGGACACCCACTAATATTCACAGAGAAGAGTTCTCCTGCAGACGTGGCACTTTGCAATACTAGCCTTGGAAAAAAGGGAAGAAATATATGAAGAAAATTCATATACTTTTTTTCCCCCCACTTTCGTATACTTCTTTTTTTCCTCACAAACTCTAATGCCAACTATACTCTTAGTTCATATTAAAGCCCATATCTTCACAAGCAGAAGCTCAGAAGCTCACATATTCTAGTGAGTTGCATTTACTTTAAGGTTTCTTTAAATTGCCGATTTCAAAAGAATGTATATAATCATGTTTAAAGCAAGTTAGCAAAGTTAGCCATGCATGTTTAGTGTATGACTACACTCAGGTATATGACTAAATCATCTTGAGACACAGCTCTAAAACGAAGATGTGGAATTTAACTGCAGTAAGTCACATAAGGATTTGGACTGAAAAGGAAAAACATCCCCCATCTAGATTCAAATCTGCCAACATAGTAACAGCAAACCTTCATCAGGTCATATACTGTCACCTCCCAATTCTGTTTCCTCTTTTCTTTTGCTATTTTTTATACACTTTCCTAAGGTCTCCTAGTGCCTCTTCTCCTTAAATACTTAGATGACAACTGTCATCCAGCAGCAACAATGGCAGCAGCTGCTACAATTTTAATGGCAACTCTTATTCATATGCCCTTGACAATAGCAATGTATGTCATTTCTATCATAAGTACCACAGGCTGTAAACATAACATGTGAATCATATGTGCCATTATTGCTGCAAATAGAAGCTAAAATCCAAAACTCATGCCAGTGAGTCAGAACTGGGCAGTGGATGCTTGCTCAGAACCGTGAAACGGATTTTTTTTTCAGAGCTTTTCTCTAAATAACAACCTGGTATACAAAGTGCTGATTTTCAGGGTGTTCAAAGAACAGATCCACATATAAAAGCTTGTGGTTCAGACTTGTCTCTAATTAAGAAGTGTCCTAAAGGGAACAAAGGGCCACACAGTAGGAAATATATGCTTGCAGACACCAATTCACACCTGTTAATGATTAGTTTGCAGACACTACCAGATGTGCTATTTATCTGATGATCAGAGTAATTGAAATGAATTGCTCTGAATCAGTCATGTGAAACTATCCCAGTTAAGTGGATGTGCTGTTTCTCCTCTGTTTTCTTATGGAAGGGATGGATCTGACTATTCACTTTAACCCTGTTCTCTACTCTTGACATAGTGGTCCCACAAAGAGTCTGATCTGCATACTGTACTCTCCTCAAAAAAAAAAAAAAAAAAAAAAACCAAATCAAACTT
>JAAGAY010147558.1:16031-49747 GCA_011801015.1 Ardeotis arabs
AAAAAAAAAAAAAAAAAAAACAGTCGATATAGCCGTACAGAAAGTTTTTTAAGTCTGACTGTGGCTAAGAGTTCACAAAGGCACTGGTTAGTGGTAAAAACAGGCCATGATCTTTATCACGTATCTAAAAATCTGCAATTCAAAGCTTACAAGGTCAAAAAATGAAACCATACATAAGGAGGGTAGCAAACTTCTAGAACTCACTGTCACAGGAAAATAGTGGTAGCAGACAGTATCAGCATACCCTTCAAACATGACTAAACAACTTCATGTGAGTAAAAATGTGGAGTATAAAAGGAATGGATGCAGAGAGCAGCCAGGTTCATGCGCTTTCCCTCCTTTTGCCACTGTTGGAGACAGGGACACATCATGGATCTGACTCAGAAGAGCTTTTCTGTTTCCATGTTATTTTTTTGCCATGGCGTATTATCAAGCTTACTTCCTTTCCAAGTGACCTAGAACCAGCTATCGGATCAAGACCTATGCGAATACTGAGATATAGTCTGTAAAAGGACAAATAAGCAAATAGGAGGAAGGTCATTTTGACTTTTCTGTTGACACCTACAGGACAAATCACAAATTCAGCATGTGTTTCACACTCTAAAGTCCTTAAGTAGAAAGGAGGATCAGATAGGCTGAAGGGTATGTATTATCTAGGCAAACATAAAAAGGATGTCATTAAACATAGTTTAGAGACCGTGGCATAGGCTTAAATTCTTTGCTGTAGTGCAAGGTTTATTTTTATACATTGCTCTAGACCTAGTGATGCCTTTGGTTTAGACTGTGATCATTTTTCTAGCTTTTTGCAATTTGATATTTTTCCTACTGTCCAGGTAATCTTTCACAGTTTGTCTCTGGCAGATTTAAGTTGCTTTATATCTCCAGCACAGCCTAAAGAGGACAAAATTCCGGTCCTGGTTTGCCAAGAAAAAAAACCCCACATAAAATCTAATCGGAGAGATCAGAGAACTGACACTAAGAATGGGCCAGAAACTGAGGTGTTAAAAGGCTTTCAAACTATGGTTTCCCGTAGATTTTCTCAGGAACTCTGTGCACATTGAAAGTTCTAGTTGTAGTCTTGAGGGTAATAACTTCTAGTTCAGTTTCCTGCAACCTCTTGCCAGAAATACTTCTCTGGTTCTATTTCTAGACTTACAACCCCACGTTTGCAATTGAATTTCCCTCAGGCTCATGACCCCATGTCTTATATGAGGTCACAACACTTCATTTGGAAGGGTCACTGTTCTTATCTGAACTAGAACAAAGAAAGTTTGCTCTCAATTTTGGTGTATTTCATCCCAGAATACGGCACCACCAGTACTATTTATACATTACTTAATGATCTCCATTGTACTACTGGGAAGCTGAAGCTCACATGTTGTGTTTAAGCTGTTATGCAGCAAGAGCGTAAGAGTTGGAAGAAGAGTAGAAACCTCCTCCCTCCCTGTGCAGTGTGCTGTCCACTGGACCATGAGCAGCAGTTGGCAGATATAACTAACAGTGTTCAGCTTTCTGTTGGTGAAGGCTTATTAAAAATTCTAAAGATTTGTGTTTTTTGTCCCAAGTTATTTATCTTATTTTCTCTCTCTCTCTCTGAATGCTGGAAGGAGGTAGTCAGCATCATTGCACCCCAGACAATTGAGTTGATTGCTTTTTTCATAATAGTATTTGAGAACAGAGTTGTGCAATTTTCAGTAGGCGACAGAATAGACAGAAGAAAAAGCAAGTGCTTTAAATAGAATTACTACAATGCTGCTTGCATTGTTCTTCATTAACCCTTAATAAACAGCCCATGCTCGGTTATTGGCATAAATTTATTCACTTAAGTTAGCAGCTTTCCATCCCTAGGCTTTGCCATGTGGATATTCCTTCTTTCTTTGTTTCTTAATTAGACTATGGTGACTTGTTTCTTCAGCTGTGCCTGTTTCTTATTTTTCACTGATGCCTTCCTTTTGCCTCCACTCACAAGTACATTCTTTACTTTCTAAATATTTCCTCCTTTTTCTTCTATTTTTCTTTCTGTAGCGCATGCCATCTGTGTATTCACAGGCATATTAAAACTAGTGATAAGCCTCAAAAAGATATGCTTTTAAAACAGTTTTGCTGAGGTAGGATGGATACTCCATTATTCCTTATGAACTTTCTTCCTAAATCCACCAGTTATACAGCTATACCATCTTAGTTCATCTGCCTAAGGCAGCTGCCTAATTATTATTGCCTTCAAAGAAATTTTCTTAATGTCAGATTTAAGTCTCCCTAATACTTCAGTGGACAATAGAAACTACACAAATATATTTGCAGCCAAAACAAACTAGGAACCTCTCTCTGTCCTCAAGGCCAACTGGTGCTGCATGGATCACACCCACATGGCCGGAACTCTCTTACTTCCCAAAACAAGTCCTCCAAACAGGCCATTGGAAATAGTTCATGGTTCATGCCCACAATCAAATATGTCCACAACCACACATAGACTTGAGGTGGGCCCCAGCCAAAACTGTGCCATGCACCAGGCTAAAAATTGAACACTGTGGACAGCCAAGTGCTAATGTTCAGCCTGCATCTTGTTCCTGTTTAGTTTAGTTGTATGGGTGTGACAAGACAGAGCATGTTCAACCACCCTGACATCTGTTGGAGAGACAACACGGCAGGGCACAGGCAGTCCAGGAGGTTCTTGGAATGCGGTGGATGATAACTTCCTCCTGCAGGCGATAGAGGAGCCGACAAGGAGGGGTGCCATGCTCGACCTTGTGCTCACCAACAGGGAGGGACTGGTGGGGGATGTGAAACTGAAGGACAGCCTTGGCTGCAGCGACCATGACATGGTGGAGTTCAAGATCCATGGGGCAGCGAGGAAACTACACGGCAAGCTCTCAGCCCTAGACTTCCAGAAGGCGGACTTCGGCGTCTTCAGGGACCTGATGGGCAAAGTGCCATGGGAGGCGGCCCTGGAGGGAAGAGGGGCCCAGAAAGTTGGTCCACATTCAAGGAGCACCTCCTTCAAGCTCAGCAGAGGTGCATCGCGATGAAGATCACATCGGGCAAAAAGGCCAGGAGGCCCGCATGGATGAGCAAGAAGCTCCTGGACCAACTGAAAGTAAAGAAGGAAGCCTATAGAGCGTGGAAGTGGAGACAGGTAGCCTGGGAGGACTACAAAGAGGCTGTGCGAATGGCCAGGGATCAGGTGAGGAAGGCTAAAGCCCTGACGGAATTGAATCTGGCCAGGGATGTCAAAAACAACAAGAAAGGCTTCTATAGGTATGTAGAGGACAAAAGAAAGTCCAAGGAGAATGTAGCCTCACCCCCCACCTCCCCCGGAAGGAAACCGGTGTCCTGGTTACCCAGGACATGGAGAAGGCTGAGGTACTCAACGACTTTTTTGCCTCAGTCTTCACCCATAAGGGCTCTTGTCTCACCACCCAAGCTGTGGAAGGTACAAGCAGGGACTGCAAGGATGAAGAACCGCCCACTGTACTCGAAGAGCAGGTTCAGGAACATCTGAGGAACCTGAAGGTGCACAAGTCCACGGGACCTGATGAGATCCATCCATGGGTCCTGAGGGAACTGGCAGATGAAGTTGCCAAGCCACTGGCCATTGTATTTGAGAAGTCGTGATGGTCTGGTGAGGTCCCCGATGACTGGAAGAGAGGGAACATAACCCCCATTTTTAAAAAGGGTAATAAGGAAGACCTGGGCAACTACAGGCTGGTCAGCCTCACCTCTGTGCCTGGCAAGGTCATGGATTCTCCTGGAAACCATGCTAAGGCACACGGAGAGCAAGGAGGTGGTTGGTGACAGCCAACACGGCTTCACCAAGGGCAGATCTTGCCTGACCACTTTGGTGGCCTTCTACGACGGGGTGACAGCATTGGTGGACAAGGGATGAGCAACGGATATCATCTACCTGGACTTGTGCAAAGCTTTTGACACTGTCCTGCATGACATCCTTCTCTCTAAACTAGAGAGACACGGGTTTGATGGATGGACCACTCGGTGGATAAGGAGTTGGCTGGATGGCCGCACTCAGAGAGTGGTGGTCAACGGCTCAATGTCCAAGTGGAGACCAATCACGAGTGGCGTCCCTCAGGGGTCTGTGTTGGGCCCAGCCCTATTCAACATCTTTGTCGGCGACATGGACAGTGGGATAGAGTGCACCCTCAGCAAGTTCACCGATGACACCAAGCTGTGTAGTGCCATTGACATGCTGGAAGGGAGGGATGCCATCCAGAGGGACCTGGACAGGCTGGAGAGGTGGGCCCGTGCCAACCTCATGCAGTTCAACCAGGCCAAGTGCAAGGTCCTGCACATGGGTTGTGGCAATCCCAGGCACAAATACAGGCTGGGTGGAGAATGGATGGAGAGCAGCCCTGAGGAGGACTTGGGAGTGCTTGTGGATGAGAAGCTCAACATGAGCCGGCAATGCGCCCTTGCGGCCCAGAGGGCCAACTGCATCCTGGGCTGCATCAAGAGGATCGTGGCCAGCAGGTCGAGGGAGGTGATTCTGCCCCACTACTCTGCCCTGGTGAGACCCCACCTGCAGTACTGTGTCCAGTTCTGGAGCCCCCAACATAAGAAGGACATGGACCAGCTGGAGAAGGTCCAGAGGAGGCCACAAAGATGATAAGAGGGCTGGAGCACCTTTCCTATGAGGACAGGCTGAGAGAGTTGGGGCTGTTCAGCCTGGAGAAGAGGAGGCTCCCGGGAGACCTGATAGCGGTCTTCCAGTACCTCAAGGGGGCCTACAGGAAAGATGGGGATAAACTCTTCAGCAGGGTCTGTTGTGAAAGGATGGGGGGTAATGGTTTTAAAATAGAAGGAGGTAGATTCAGACTACACATCAGGAAAAATCTTTTTACACTGAGGGTGGCGGAACAGTGGCACAGGTTGCCCAGAGAGGTGGTGGATGCCCCATCCCTGGAAACATTCAAGGCCAGGTTGGATGGGGCTCTGAGCAACCTTATGCAGTTGAAGAGTTCCCTGCACTTTGCAGGGGAAGGTTGTACTGGTTGGCCTTTAAAGGTGCCTTCCAACCCAAACTATTCTATGATTCTATGATTCTAAGAGCTGATCTGCTCCAGGAAGGAGACAGCGCTGGAAGCTGAGGAGTGCCACAGCAGAAGCAGTGTTATCACCTACCCGGCACAGTCCTGCAGCATCTAAGCAGGGCTGGGTAGGTGACTGCAACAGCATCCAGGGCCAGGGCCTATGCCACGACGTGGGAGCTGGAGCAACAGGAAGCCTGCAGACAGAACTCTGAATTAAAATTACCCTAGCCCCTAGGTAGGTGTGCTGCAAGGAATTCATGCTTTTTACCTCTTGACTCAGGTATGAGAAGTGACAGAAGCATAAAGACCACAAAGTGATAGATGTTCTTGCACTGGTTTTTGTGTGCATATTTATTTGCTATTTTATTGCCCTACATCCTGATCAGCCAGACTTGGTGTGTTTTAAGCTACCAGCTATCCTCGCCAAAGTACAGATCCTCTATTCACACTGCTTCTTGACTGAAAGCAGCGCTCAGTTGACTCCTTTAGGGGAGTCACTATTCACTTTACCACAGAAAAAAAATCTCACATGGCTGTCTAGGGATTTTAAGCAGTCTGCAGTGTGTGGAAGTGAAACTTCCTCTTCCTACACCAACATTTTTTCCCACATTTTTAAATCACTGCCATTATTTCAAGAAGTATATAAATACAAATAATAATAAATCCTGCTTATAATTTCCTTCTTGAGTTTCATCTGCCTTCTGGGGCTGGAATCAAACCTTCTATGGACATCTTCTTGCTTTGACAGTCTGTTCATATTCATTTTCTACTCCTACACAACACTTGTATGTCTTTGTGAAGTTTCTCTTGTATATAACCCACTCCCCTCCCTCTTCAAACCCTGTCGTAGTTCAGCCCGGATCAGGACCAGACTATGCAGTCTCTCTCTCACTCCCCCCACCCTCCAAGAGAACAGGGGGAGATAATAGAAGAAAAACGGCTCGAGGTTTGAGATAAGGACGGGGAGAAATCCTTAAAGTTACCGTCACAGGCAAAAACAGACTCGACTTGGGGAAAACTATTCATTTATTACTAAAACTAGCAGAATAATGAGACAGAGAACAAGATGAAAACCTCCTCCCCACCCCTCCCTCTTCCCGAGCTTAACATTATCTCTACTACCTTCCCGCCCCGAGCAGCACAGGGGGGGAAGAGGGAAGGGGGGTTGTGGTCAGTTCATTACGCGATGTTGTACGCCGCTGCTTCATAGTCGGGGGAAGAACTCCTCACATTCCTCCCCTGCTCCATTGTGGGGTCCCACCCATACGCCACAGTCCTTCATGAAACTGCTCTGGCGTGGGTCATCTCTTCCACGGGGTACAGTCTCTCCAGAATGGCTGCCCCAGCGGGCCCTCCACGGGCCACAGCCGCCTTCAGGCGTCCACCTCCCCCGGTGTGGGGTCCTTCACGGTCTCCAAGTGGATCTCTGCTCCTCCGTGGACCTCCATGGGCTGCAGGGGGACAACCCGCTCCACCATGGTCATCACCACAGGCTGCAGGGGAATCTTGGCCAGGAGCCGCATTACTCCTCCCTCTCACTCTGAACTGACCTTGGCGTCTGCAGCTGTTTCTCTCACAAGAAAAATTCGTTCTTCACAACAGGCTGGCAGAAGCCTCTCAGGATCTTTTCACATCATCCATCTCATCTCCTCTCCACTTCTTGCAGCCAGGCCAGGCTGAGTTGGGCCCAGTCGGCCACCTGGCAAGAGGCCAGAGGGTGAGGCCTGCAAGGCCCCTGAGGCCTGAGCCTCCCCCTCTGCGCCTCTGCCCCCGCTCAGTTTCTTCACATCTTGTTTTCTCTTTTTTTTTTCCTGTTTTCCCCTTCTTAAATACGTTATCGCAGAGGCGTTATCATGGGACATTCTGCTACCAATTGGCTCAGCCTTGGCCAGCAGCAGGTCCGCCCTAGGCCCAGCCGAGTCCACTGAACAAAGGGGAGCAATTTCTAGCAGTTTCCTACAGAAGCTTCCACCTTAGGCCCCCCCCTCACTAAACAAAACCACAACAAACCCTTAGTATTTTTCTTCTGTGCCTGGTATTTTTCCGTTCTCCAAATGCTAGTCCCCTACAAAAAAATTAAAAGATAATTGGTTCTCATTTCTTTCAAAAATATCAGTAGTATAATTATTGTCCAGTAAGTGTAATTTAATTTGTCACTAAGCTAAATCTTTTCCTATTGTATTAAGCTCATGAGAAAAAGATAATATGCTCTAAGTTGGCTGTGTGCTCAGTCTGGAAGAAGCTTCCAAAATTTCACAATTTTATTAGTTCTTGTCATCACTAGAATTTGTAATTTGTCAGAAAATTTCTTAAATATTCACTGAACAGTGGATGACTTGGTACTATTTTGGTAATTCATTAGTTTTACAGACCTGCATTGCAGTTTGTCCTAGAAACGACCCAGATCGGCTCAGTAGTGAAGCTGACTCCAAGGCTCAAACACCCCAACCTCCTCTTCCACTTACGAGAAGGGCAGACGTCAGATCCTCTGTCCTGCTTTACTCTCTCGGGATTCCTCCTTACTTTGTGTTATACTCATTACTGTCATTACTGGCTATTTTCCCACTTTCTAGCTACTTAAAATTATCTCTAAATAATCCTTTTTAAAAAATATCCCAAATCCAACTGCATAAAAATACAAAAGTGATTTAAAATTATGACTTTTTGACTAGAAGTATGGGCAGCAATGTATGACAAGAGATGGTACAGTTAAAATCAAGCTCTTTCTAGATTACTGCTCTTCAATCTAAACACAATATATTCTTATATGCTATGTACATATTGTTAGGTTTTGTGATAAGGCTCATCTGCACACCCACAGAGGAGTTCAGAGAGACAATGACAATGAGGGGGAGGCCAAATAATGCCCTGCCAGGATACTTCCAGGCCCATCACAGGGGCCATCAGCCCACCAAAGACCCATCTAGACAAGCTTGGAGGAGCACAAGGGCACAATGGCAGGCAGTAACTGAAATTACAGACTCCCAAGAAATGACCACACTGTATAGGCCCCTCCCAGGGCTGTCCCAGGGGAACTATCAACCCCAGTGTTTAGGCATGAAACCCATCACCACCTCTCCGGATCACCTTTCAGACTAAGGGGATGCTGTCTAGGGCTGGGACTTATTATGGGATGGAAAAAGCAGTTCTCGATCATACAGGACTTATTATGGAATGTTTAGGGGAGGAACCAAAGGCAGGACAAGGGAGGAGTTTATGTCATTTTGGAAGTGTGAACATAGAAGGATAAGGGGACAAAAAGAATTGAGCACATGTAAATAGTTTGCTGCTCAGTACACTTGTCTGGCCATGCCCTGCATCTGATGATAACAGTCTGTCCTATCTTCTTATTACATTGCTTTCAAACTCTTTCCTGGGTGAGGACTCCATCACATGTGTGCACGTGTGTGTATGGGGGTCTCATTGCACCAGCTGGAGTCAGACCACAAGTTGGACAGCCCGTGTGTTCAAGGTGCCAGTGAGTGGAAGGAGCACAAGAGTGTGAGCACTAGTGAAGATCGATCTGGATGAGCCAGTGAGTAGACAGAGTGATGAGTAGTGTCTAAGGGACAGATCTGGGTGAGAGAGTGCCTGTGTATCTCTGGGTGTGAGAGTACAGGGGTGTCATCTATGGGATCTGGGAAGTCTCAGGTACCTCTGTGTGTGTGATGGTCTGTAGCAGCAACTGGAGAGGAGCTATGGCCTTGGGGGCTTGTATGCCCAGGTGCCAACAACTTAGGAGACTGGGATCCAGAGGCCAACTACAGGACAAACTAAGTGTCTGAGTCCAGCTGCTGGAGGGATCCTGTGCACATATTGTACATATGAACATATTTTCACTCATGAACTTCCATCCTTCCCAGCCAGAGACGGGAGCAGGATGGGGCTGTTGGTGTTGTCTCTGCATGGGTGCTCTGAGTGTGTGTTTGTGATTTGTGCAGCCGACCATGTGTATGTATGTATATGTGTGTATATATATATGTGCATGTGTACGTCTGTATGTATGTATGTATATGTGTAGTGTATATGTGTACTTTGTATGCATGTGCCTGCTGGGAATACATCTGCAATCTCGATACTGGTTGAATCTGGGTACACAGAGCAGCAGCACCTTCAACTATCTCGGGCAGTTGGACCTGGCATGATATATTTTCCTTTAACACACACTTATATACTCATAGGTTTGCTCTGTGCAGGAATGTGAGGTTTGGAGAGGCAAATGACTCATGCAGAATCAATTGTCCCTGGAATGAACTGATAATTGTTGTGTTGATTGATGTCTGCATGCCAGATGATGTTGAGAGGCTGAGGGTTATATCCCAGGTTCATAACCTCTTGTTTGTACCACCATGTCAATTCCTTACTCTAGTAACAGAAAGAGTTGAACAATGAAGCAACCTTCATTTCCTCTTTGCTTTTTCATAACATTTTGGAGTCTACTTTTTTCCTTTTACTAGCCGTATTGTGCTTTTTGCCATATTTCTGCAACCATAAGAAGTGGACTATATGCATATTTTAATGTAGACTGAGCTTCTTCCGTAACCTCATAACTCCAGGAAGATTTAACATAATGCTCAGTGATTATTTCCAGTGCCTGTCTTTGCAGGTGGTCATTGATTTCCTGAGCTTCAGCAGAGTGAAATTGAGGTCTAGCCTACACTAGTAAAAGGTTTACTGGAATAGATATATCTCTCAGTACAGCTAATACCGGCAAGCACTCTATTATGGATGCAGTTCTATTGTGGGGGAGAAAAGTAAAAGGTTTTCATCTACGTTTTTTTTCTTTTTTTCCTTGGGAACTGTTGCACTGCTACGCTTTTTGCTAGCATTGAGATGTTATTCAAGATTTCACCCCTAAATGATATTGGTAAGTTTTAGTCATAAATCTATCTTGATTTTTCTCAGTCTCTCTGTTCCCCGTATGGGGCTGAAAAACAGCAATGAGAGCTGACAAGTCAGCTTTAAATCTGCAGAAAGCAATGCAGCAATGTTCTTTGCTTCTCATTGGAGAAGACAAGCAGAACAGTAATTTACCCTTGTCCTGAGTGTAGAAAGCTTTCTCCAAATGCATGCCACCAGGCACTCCTCAATTTTAAACATAAATGTATGGTTTATGTACCTTGGGAAGTTGGGTAGACCTCTCAGGCATCTCATTTTTTCTCACTGAGACATTACTGTGACAGGTAACACGACAAGGGCACAGTGGGTGACGTGAGACAGGAGGAACTACCACTCAAGACTTCATCTGAGGAGCTGAGCCCCTTGGAGGAGGGGATCCTGTCATCTGGCAGAAGGGCCAGCAGCAGCACAGCACTGTGACCTCTCCAGCTCCATGTTTCTACACAGAAAGTGTCAAGAAGGAGAGAACTGCACAACCTCAGGAACCTTCACTTGTTTTATTAGTGTACAGCATGCTAAACAGTAATTTAAAGTGCAGTAACTCTTTCTGCTACCCTCACTATGTGGACATAGGTATAAAGAAGTATTGTCATGATGAAAGCAGGAGCTCTAGCTAAGCAGAATAGCCCATATTTGGTTGATTATTGAGCCTAACCCTTAGCATGTATTTGCCTGTGATAGCTTCTGACTTGTTCTGAACACAAATGACTGTATAGATAAGTCTGGCCCTAATGCTATATGTAATTTAGTCTACTATGGGTTAAATAAAAAATTGTTATAGGTATTAGGAGATGCACGTAAGGTTTATCCTTACATAAGCATTAAAGGCAAAACTATCCTCGGAAATAATTAAGAATGCCGTGCAGAAACCACATTGGGAGAGTTATTAAGGGTATTGTGTGGATTAAATGCCTCTTCTTTGTCTGAGCTGTTCGATCTTTCTGTAGTGCAAAACAGCTACACAACAGGATAGGTAATGATTTGGGTCTACATAAATTTAGGTCTACATAAAAGTGAGCTCATAGCTCACTGAGTCTGTGGGGAAGAAAAGCTAGGAAAGCATACTAGAGGGGCTGGCATTTCTCCTGGCTGCAGAATGTACCTGAGCTAACTTGTAATTCTCCTGCTTCAGAATTGCTGGCAGGACATCTGTGACCACAGAGCACAGAGAATGGGTTCACTGTACTTGTACTGATTTTTTGTGGCAAGTTGGATGTCCACATTATAGATGACAGGCTTACAATTGCATACTCGTTCTAATATACAGGCACAAGCTGTGCCATATTTCAGAGGCAGTTCTGGAGTTTGCAAGATGCTATTTTTTGAGTTAGAGTCATGGTGCACTAATAGAGGTTTTTGCTTTGTTTTGAGTGTTCTTTTTCTTTTTTTTTTCCTGAGCAGATATGTATGTACATGTAGTGCTTAAAGAATCAGAATCCTTGTAAAGATTTTAAATTGAGAAGTGGCACTAAGAACAGAACTGACTCTATGAAAGCACTTTCTCTTTAAAATAAAAAATCAGCCTGGAAAGTTGTAAAATCTGCATGCACTTGTCACCATGCCAGTGATTCCCAAATTATTTTTTTTTTTACCAATGAAGAACACAGTGTATACATAAAGCATTAACTACAAACACTATGTGACAGGTAAAGATGCAAATGCTATGCCTTTTTTTGGTAGACCATTTGCATGGACCTAATTTGGGAAATTCAATGCATTATACTGTACTCATTAGGTTTACTTTTTCATAAAAGATAGAAATAAAGTTTTATAGCAGTACATCCGTTAAGTGTCTAGTGAAAAATCAAGAGAAACTGGGTACCTTATTCCAAGAATAGAAATTCTACCTGAGGGATATTTGTGAGATGCAGGCTTAGCTTCTTAATTCCCACAAAGTCTGTAATTCCAGTCTATTTCTTCTTGTTTGACATTTCTTGTAATACCTATAAAAACTTAGTAAAGTGTGCTCATGAAAATTTAGTAAAGTTTTATAAGCATTACAATAAAAACAAAACAAGAAGAGTCTATGGACCATCTCTCGTATGTACAGTAAATAGAAACCAAGAAAAAGCACTGATACCAGGCTGTAAATAAGTGACACTGAGCAGGATTAAGTTTGTTATAGTACTGTAATTTGCTGGATATATTGAGTTGATTCTCCTCTTACTTGCACTACAGTACACCGAGAGTTTAGTTAACTAAGTGCAAGTTGAGGGATTTACATCCTTTTCAATGCCTGTGTGTGAAAAGAAGAATTTTCTGAAATTAAATAGATTTTTACAAGAATAAGAGCAATAAAGCTTTCCATCTGTAGAATCAGTATCTCTACAGTCAAAGTCCTACAGCTATTAAATTAAACAAATGAAGTTTTAGGATAGAATTGATAACCAAAAAAACCATACGGGAACAATTTGGCCTTTATTCTTATCAGAAAGAAACATAACGTGAGATTTTTTTTTTGCCTTACCCTATTGAAATTTCTTTAAACAGATTGTTAGCAGTAGAATAATTTTTTTTATACTTTACTTCTGAGCAGTCAGTGATTAAAAGTAAGATACCTACAGTTCCTTTTCTGTTAATTTTAAGCCCTGCCCAGAGCTTCCTACCTTATATAAAGTATTGTTCTACTGCTCTCATACTTTTTCAGAACACTGCTATTTGAATCGTCAAACTAGATTTTGACTGTGTGCTCAGAAAAGCAAAATAGTTGCTCACAGGACTGTATACATAATCTTCAATCATTTTGTCAATCAGTTTATTATATTTAAGATTTTCTTTGGGCAGCACACATAAAATGAACACCCAAAGAATAAATACAGATGCAAGGGGCTAAAAGTCCATGCAAAAATGCATAAGGGGAGTTAAATTTGAATGACAAAAAGCAGTGTTATGCGAAGAAATCATTTATACTCTCTTGAGAATAATTTTGCCACCTTCTTGAAACTTGAAAGTTTGGGGGTTTTTTTGCTAAACCTGCAAAATTTATCAAGTTTAATTTAAAGTTCTAATTCTTAAAACTGTCATGGCTTAGTGATAGCCCTGTGGACAAAGAGCCAGGAGCAGTGGGGCTTCCCATGGGAATGGCAGGGCAGGACTTCACAGCCAGGGCCAGTCCCACCTCCCCAGCCAGGGACCAGGGCAGGTGAGGGACAGCCAGGAGCAGCCCCAGTCCCAGGCATCTGGTACCTTCCTGAGGTCAGGGATGATTGTATATGTTGTTCAGTGAAGTATCCCACTGATAATCCCAATTCATAATCACTGGCGAAGTGCTGCTGCCATTGTGAATACTTTAGAGAAGGGTCTGTGAAACAGCTGCATAATCCAAACCATGTCTAAGAGTGAATTTTCAATAAACTACCTACAAAAGCTGCTAAAATAGCATGTTGTACCCCGTGGTCTGTTGAAAAGATACCTGAGCCAGTCGTACATGGGCTGGCTTTGAATAACAAAAGTAATGTAGCCTAAGGAGTGCTGAGCTTAACCAGGTTAAGAAATTGGATAAATTAGGTCATTACAAGCTTCCCCGTATGCTAGGCAGCCAATTCCAGTGCCTGAGATACTTTACACAGCTCTAGCTTAGATATTTTAGCAGTCCACTGGAGTATGATATATCATTTGTTTGTATAGCTTCAAGTATGTAGGAACACTTAAAGTTCAGAAGGTATCTATGTCTTTGCAGGGCATGGACTACCACTGAGCAGATGTCTTCTTTCCAACACTCAGGACACCAAAAGGGCAATTTAATGCATTTGCATGTCTCAAGGCTTCTGCACCATTCCTATTTAAAAAAAAATAGGGTTCATTTGAGTTTCATGATAAATTGCTGTTCATAAACTCAGAGCTGCTTGAGCTTTCTCCTGATTTCATTTTTGCTAAGAACTCTAAAGGAATTTTGCTATACCAAGTTATTCAAATTTAGAACATAATAGAAGCATAAGCTCTTATCCAGCAATAGCCATATCTGCCTGCATTAAAATCTCTAACACTATTTGCTCAATCTCCAATTTACATTTATCTACTCAAACACAAGAAAGGTCTGCAGGCTAAAAAAGAGAAAAGCATTCCACGGCTCCAACATGCAGAGCACACAGACGGAATGGAGTTCTTTTCCTCTAACGTTCTGCATTTGTCTGCTAATGATTCTGACAAAACTAAATATAACCCAGTCCAGGACCTTAAAAGCTGATTTGAATAAATTTGAAGCAGGATGGGATGGATGCTTATTATTATTTGTAGCTCCAGCAGACATTGCTTTGCCTCTCTATGTTCCATTTTTGGAAGAACTAAGATTCAAACTAGATTTTTTTGACATGAGTTTCAGAGTTTGAGAAGGTTATTTATGCTAACCAGAGCCATTGTCTCAACAGTACTGCAACAACAGTGACATTTCCCCAAAGCCTCATGCCACAGAGTTCTAAATGTGCCCTTGCAGCAAAGGAGGCTAATGATATTCTGCACTGTGTTAGGAGGAGCGTTGCCAGCAGGTGATCCTCTCTACTCAGCCCTGGTGAGGCCTCCACTCCACACCTGGAGTACTGCATCCAGTTATGGGCTCCTCAGCAGAAGAGAGACGTGGACATGCTGGAGAAAGTCCAGCCAAGAACCACTGAGATGACTAAAAGACTGAAACATCTCACGTGTGAGGAAAGGCTGAGAGAGCTGGGACTTTTCAGCCTGGAGAAGAGAAAGCTCAGAATAGATTTCATCAATGTATATAAATACCTGAAGGGAGAGTGCAAAGAAGATGTAGCCAGGCTCTTTTCAGCAGTGCCCAGTGGCCCAGTGACAAGATCAGAGGCAATGGGCACAAGCTGAAACACAGGAGGTTTCCTCTGAACATCAGGAGAAGTTGATCCTCACAAGGACATTGAAAGTAAGTCAACTTTTCACCTCAAAATTGTTACAGAGCTCAGTATAAATCCACATATTAGCTTATAATTGTAAATAAATAACATCTACATGCACGTGATTCAGATTTAGCTCAGATACGTTTCATAATTAATAACACAGATATATAGTATATTTTACCCTTTCATCAGGTCCACAGAAAAAAAAAATAGGAATTAAACCCAAACTTCAGAATTGCTATTCAGTGCCACAGCTCTAAGAGTATTCTTCATGCAACTTCTCTGCCAAGAACCTCTAGAAGCAGTTACACGCTGATTTCGAACTTGCCGTAATCACTATTACATGCTTTTTCTGCCCTGGTGACACAGTATGGAAAGATCCTTTTATTTTCTTTTTGTGAAAGGTCATTGGGAAGATGTTGTTCTGTTGTTCGTTACGATTAATTACGTTAATTGGCATTGGTTCAAATTGGTTTCTGATATCAACATGATATCACTTTATTAGGGAATTTTGAAACACTACAATTGGCAAGTCCCTGTTTGCAATGTATGGGTTAAAGACATTTCTTTCCTCTGAGGTATTCAGAATATCTCATTACAATTCAGTGGGAGGATGACCTCTGGTTTAAGGCTAAAAATCTGTTTTACTGTCTGATTGGATTTTATATAAGGTTCCACATAATTCTAGTTAAACCACAATTTGTAATGCTATGGCAAATTATCATTCAATTAGACTTAACTCTCACTGAAATACCCATACATAGGAGATATTGGAGATTTGTGAAGGAGGCTGCACAGGGTATGGATCATGTTCTCTTTATAAACACAGATGGACATTTCATTACAAATCAATAGGATATAAGTGATGCCTGAAACAATTATTTTAATATAGTTAATTCCCAAAAGCCCTAGCTAGAAGTAAATGCTTGTCACTGAGCCAGGCTATGTCACCTTTATGAACATTGAGCGCTGGCTTGGTTCCTGATTTAGGAAAGAATAAGTTTTTGCTTAGTTACCCAAGTAAGCCTACTTAACGAAAGGAACGTACTCTTAGATATACTTTAGAGGCCTTGAGTCATGATGCCTTGGGATTATGGCAGAACTCAGTCTTCATATGGGTCACCTTTGGCTTCAATGTTTATACAGGTAATAATAAAAGCATAGCAATGACTTGCTCTTTTCTCAGAAAATTCACAAGTAAAATATAAATATAAGTTGACATCAACAACTCACTTAATGTCATGGCAATTAACCTCAATCTTTTCTAATTCAGTTCTGCAGTTTTGGGGGGATATTAAGTCTGCTCCTCTAACGAAGCTACCAGTTCTGTTTTATTTTTTGTTTTGTTTTGTTCTGATGCATATCTGCACAGTCCTTGGAGACATTTTTAGCTTTATCATTTTAGAAATAAGGCTGTGTTTATTAATATTTTTTTTTTAAATGGCTTGTCAGCTTCAGTTGAACTAGATGCATTACAGGATAAAATAAAATGTCCTTACTTGTGTTAAATTCCAGCTTTTAGACACATCATTAGAAAATGTTATCTACTTAAAACTAGTTTCCTTTATCAATGAAAGATTAATAATGTGAGTTGGCTTAGAATTGTATGAAAAGCAGTAAAGAGTGTTTAGTTCGGCCATCTTATCTGTCTGATGTGCTATTGACTTCAGCTGAAATTCTCTGTGGGATGCATGCAACAAGCTATTTTGTATGTTCAAAATTATGGCACATTCTAAATTTTGGCTTGTCTTCCTTGAAGACATGGCATTCCTATCTTCTAGCTGCAATTATTGTTTTCTAAGGAAAGTAAATGTTATTTGTTACTGTTGCAAAGGATTTTATTTTAAAAATAATTCCTGAAATGTCCAGCTCAGAAGTGTCCTTCTATTACAATGCAAAAAGTAACATTTTCAAGGTTTGTTATGCAGCATAGTCCCAATTTAGGTAGTGTTCATCTGAGACCATCTCTTTATTCAACTCAGTTACCAACAAAGGTTTCAAGTCTCCTCACCACCCAGTAAGTCACCTTCTCTCCTCACTCATCTTCCTATAGCTTTCAGTCCTTATACATACAGAAAATATTTGAACTCCTTTCCCAATGCAATCATATATTTATCATAGATAGTGTATTAATTTCTTTCCATAATTTAGATTGCAGATTTCTTAGTGAAAAATACTAGATAAATGTGAGGTGAAAAATTGATGAGCATGGCAAGGAATTCAAGGAAATATAATTTTTCATTAACATTAATGATGCAGCATTACTACCAATGTACCCCAGCCTAAGGGATTAAAACTCAAGTTATTGTTAGCACTGCTTATGTCCTGCCCTGGAGGCTCAGATAGGGTCAGACTAATGCTTATATCTTGGGGGAGGTGGAGAGGCAAAATGTCCCTATCTTAATGAACTCTTATTTTACTAGTAATATCCTAAGTTTCTAACAGACAGTCTAAAAATCTTGTTGAGGTTTTTTTTTTTGCTAGCCATAAGTGAGAGAAATGCTTTGGATTTATTCCATGTTGCACTCATGATTCATCAGTTAGTACTAAAATGAAAAATCTCTTTATGAGACATAGAAATACATACCAGACAGACAGGATGAGAATGAGGGTTCATTGATGCATCTCATAGAAGGAATCAGATGGTAAAAAAAACTTTGTGATTTATTAAGTGTTAAAGAATTGAGTTCAAAACAAGAAAAAAAAATCCTAGTCAAACTGCCTTGTGTGAGTCAGAGGGTGTAACAGCTCTCTCACTCTTACTAAAAGTGTAGTTGGGCAACAGGTGTCTTGAAAGTATGAGACAGGATGAATCCAGAGGCCCCAGGGCTGTTAACTCCTTAAAAATCAAATACTGGTCATTCAAAAGACGAAATGAGATGCAACTTTGAGAGTTGTGTAAAACTGGCTTGAGTAAAAAAAAAATAAAATACACTAGTAGTAGACACCCACAATTTTGTTCAACAGTCAGTCCACATTGAGGGGGTTGGAGGCCCAAGGTTAAGGACCTGTCTAGAGACTCAAACATCACATAGAAGGTACTGTATGACTGCCTCTGCCCTGACTCATCAAGGAGCTTTGGAATGGCCAGTGAGTTGTCCAGGGCTGTTGAACAACACTATTGTATCCGTGCCTGTGAGCACACTCTTCTTGTGCATTCTACACTGTTCACAGCCCGATTTGGTTAGTTACTCTTAATAAAACTAACTCTATGTGAGTTGCACTTGGCTAGTTAAAAACAACCATGCCACCTAATCCCACTAAACCTCAGTTTTCCAGACTTATTTCTTCTCGAAATAACTATCAGCATGCCTGAGTCCCAGAATAAAGGTAGCTAACCGTAAGTGGTGGCACAAATTCTCTAAGTACAGTCTGACCTCTACAATAAGAATAAACAAAACATAATCTTAAAATAGCAAATTAGTAGTAAAAATAGTACGTAAAAACGATGATGGAAAAACATGTTTATGTGCATCAGTCTAAAATGCCGTGGTGTCCTGCATGTTAGTATTTTTTCTATTGTAGTTATGGTGGAAATAAAACTGTACTAGCTCAAAATTTGTACACCACACTCCATTTTACTATACACAGAAAAGCCATTTTGCAGAGTTGACTTTTCCTAGTAAATTTTTAAACTACTCTTTCGCCTTGGCATTGTTATTATTACAGCTTTTTGCTCCTGATAACTGTATTTCTTTAATCATAGCTTTCAGAATATCAACTTTTCAATAAAAATAAATTAAAAAAGAGTTCAGTCTATTTTAAATGCTCACATCTGGAGGCACATGTCACACTACAATATCCTGTTCTGAAGTGTATGACACTTTCAGCACAAACATACATATTGTGTTTGTCTTAAAGCTACCCAAATTAGCAGTCACCTATCCATCCATATATTCTACTTTTTATAGGGCAGGGACTCTCTTTCGCTTAATTATCTACATGCTAGTGTGGGTAAATTTGACTCCTGCAGAATGTTAGTGTTTAGCATGTCACCTGAAAAAGATGCTTAGGATCTGGGAGAAGATGGATGGAAAAAGTGAAAGAGAATCTGTTGCTGTGATAATGAATTGTATCAACTTACTTTGCAATCAGAGAAACACCTACGTTTTTGGAAATAATCTTTTCTGCCAAAATCTTTTACTTGTGTCCCTCAAGAGACTTTGTAAAACAGGGTTCTTTGTCAGATTTGAGCAGCAGTGATTGACTATGATATTTGCAGGGTTCATCCACTCTAGATACCTCCCCAGGGAGGAATCCTATCTTCCTTTCCCCTAGATAGATTGTTATAAGTTAGAGCTCCTGGGGATTTCTTTGATTTATGTGAAGGGAAGTTTCAATACAAGCAGTTTAGAATTAGGAGGATGTAGCGCAAAAATTTCATCTTGTTGGTACCTCTTCTTTGAAGTGCTAAATATACTTGGATCTTAAAACAAGGTACTGTCCATTCCAGGTATTACAATATTCCTAGTGCAGTTTAGGATAAATCATCAGGATTTTAGCAAATGCTGCATGAATGTATGTAGAGTATGTATGTAGAGTCATACCTGGTAAACTTTCTAGTTGTAAAGCTCACTACAGGAATTTGTACCCCTTTGATTTAAAGGTTCTGAAGCATGGCTGTGAATATGTAGGTAACACAAATATTTTCCAAGTGAACACTATCAGGTCACCTTTTATGCAACCAGTACCAAATGCTTCAAGAATAGTCACATCCTAGGGGTTGTACACCACTAATTTCTAGGCAGTGTATTCCTACACCAGGCCTCACATTAACCAAATTCCTTTAATCTTTGCGATACAACAAGAATCTTTGTGAACTTTTTAGAAATGTCTTTCAAAATTGTTGCCTGTCCCCTTTTCTTAAATTAAAGGTATAGACGAACATGTGGCTTACTCATACTCTTTTCCCTGTCTCTGCCTCATGCTGGCTTTTTATGTGTCCAAAATAAAGTTCTTAAATATCCAACCTAGATTAAATTTATAAACTTTACAGTGCCTTTTTTTATGAAGGACATTCCAAAACTCCACCCACTTTTATTGTACCTTTAAAACTTTCAACTACATTTTAATCAGTGGGAAAGGACAGGTAAATACTGAGCTATACGTAAAGATGTGAATGTATCTTTGTGTATTTCTAAGATAACAGCATATGCCATACTACATAAAGGACCTGAGTATGTGATGCTCTTGAAAATAATTTCATATATGAAGGAAACATTTATGTTTTTAGGTGAAAGCTTGCAATATTAGAACCCTTTGAAAGCTGCCATGACAGAGACTGATACAACTGTACTTCTCTGTAACCTTTTGATATATTGTAAGCTTCATGCAAGTTCATTGAGTTATAAATGATTTATGTCATGTGGCAGAGTACTTTATGAAAAATCAAGATATACATAAATTCAAGTCACCATCAAAAAAAAAAAACATTACAAAATGATTAAAAAAAGAAATGTGACACATGACAACATGACATACTGTGATATATCATGAGGTGACCTGAAAGTTAGCTAGTTGTACCACTATTTTCAAGAACCAACCCCATAAATTAAATCTTCACTTGATCAAGGCTACGCCAGTCTGTTCCCTTTCTTGTAAAATGAATAGTTTCAGAGGCGACTATTCCCATTCCTACCTTGACAGTCACTATTTCAGTGCTGAAAATCTACAACAATGACAGACGATTTCTAAGAACTATTACAGAGATAATGTTTCCTCCCAAGGTGAGACATCATCTTGTTAAACTCTTTAGTGCTACTTTGATTAAGTGAGTATAATATCCTGCATAGTCCATGACCTTATCTCTCTTCAGTTTCCTAGTGGAAGAGAAAAGATGTATTTTTAATCATGTGTTTTAAATCTGATTTCTAAATATTTGTATTCTCCATTTCATGGTGTCAGGGAGCTAGCTCCCGCTTCAGTATGTCACAGCATATCTCTTTAAAGCAGATAAAAGACTTTTAAACTGCAAAATTCAGACCCAGACACAGCTATCAAAATGCCTCAGATTTCGTTCACAGTTGGAAAAGATCATTAAATATCTGTGGAAACAAAATTCACAGTCGGATTCAGGTTCTGATCCAAACATTGTGTTCTCTTTCCCCATTCACCCAAAGTCAATGCATATTTCTGTGCAAATATTTCTCTCTATTACCTTCTCTGTAACAGTGTGCTGAGCTGAAGGTTCTTCCACATTCCAATATGTGTACAGTCTATTCAAGTTTACTGTGTCTACAAATGCAATGAACTCATTGTCATTTTTATTCTATCACCTAAGTAATTAATGAGAATCTTAAATAACTCTAGATCTATTACAGGTTCTCAGTAACTTTATTCTATTTGTCAGACCAGTTTGACAAATAACAGATTAGAAACAATTGTGTAAATAAATTTTTTTCTACCAGTTTTGTACCACCTTTATAGTATTTGTACCCTCCTGTTATGCAGACCATGTTTCTCTGGCCTGTTTATGGGAACGTCATTGCATGCAATATCGGAAGTCTCTCTGAAGTTTAAGAATTTGCAGTCTACCATTTGACAATCTCCTAGGCTAATTATCATGTTGCAAGAGGAAATTAAGTTAATTTAACATTATTTTTCTTTTTAATCCATATTGTCTGTTACTTAGCATCCCATTATTATCTAGGTGCTCAGTTTGACTATTTATTCCATTTGTTTTATCCTGGGGCTGAATTGAAACAGACTGGTCTGTAAGTCTCTGGCTCTTACTTTCCTCTGCTTTTGAGGATGCATTTGTTAGTACATTCTGCAAAAGTCATGTTATCTTTCAACCATTAGTAAACAGAGTAAACTTTCTCAGTAAATATATAAGAAAAGGACAGCCAAAATATGTAGAATTAGTAGTAGCAGTAGCAGCAGTAGAAGAAGAAGTAGTAGTAGTAGTAGTAGTAATAGTACTAGTATTAATATTTAGTGTAGACCAAAATGAAAATAAGAAATGTGAGTGAAGGTGCCTCCCCCATCTTCTGTCAACTACGGTGAAGAGATCTGTGTTAAATTACTCTGAAATTTGTTTTGAAAGTATAACCAAATTTTATATGTTCATTTGCTGTTCTGAAGTGGGCATGATTTGATTTTTTTTTAATATATATTCTTTTTCATTGTTACCTTAAATAAGACAAATATTAACATTTAAAGTTTTGTTAGACACTGCATCTCTAAGTATTTTTCAAAATATTTAACTTTATTTCTAAATTGCCAAGAAATAAATGAAACTAAATTTTGACATTGCCAAATCCCATTAAAAAGTCTCTTCCTTTTTCTATTCAGCTCTACTTTCTTTTTAGCAAAAGCAGTTTCAGCTATTCTTCTAGTCTCAATGTTATTACTATTAAACTTAAAGAAAGTGAAGTGTTCAAAAGTTGTCATAGAATCATCATAGAATCATAGAATGGTTAGGGTTGGAAGGGACCTTCAAAGGTCATCTAGTCCAACCCCCCTGCAAGGAGCAGGGACATCCCCCACTAGATCAGGTCGCTCAGAGCACCATCCAGCCCCATCCAGCCTGGCCTTGAATGTTTCCAGGGATGGGGCATCCTCATCTAGAGGACAGACACAAGTTAAGAAAAACAGCTAGTACACCTGAGGTATTACAGTGTGTTTGATCTCTCAAAGACTGCACAAAGTAGACTAAAAGCATGCCACAGTTGATACAGACCTCTCTCTGGAATTTTACCTGTCTTGTCCTGAACTTGCAATCAATTAGAAATTACTTTTTTACTTGCAGGAAGCCAAAACTTAATGTTTTGGCTTTTACATAGTTATAGGGACACTTGATTAGAGGAATGTTTGGCAGGTGGCCAAGAGAAGCTGAAGACGTAATAAAAGGATAGAAAAAGTGAGTGACAAATTATTGAAGTGTCGATGTAAGGTATGGAAAAAAAATATTATTTTTGGTATGCAAACAGCAAATTAATTTTTACATAAAGAGATGACAAAGATACTCCCTGAAATATAATTGCCAGTATCTAAGTAAATGAAGGGGCTCATTTGATGATGACTTCAAATGAAACTAGGACAGCTAGGCTTTCAGAGAGAAAATCAAGACTGCTAGGCCTGAAGAATTGCATTCATCAGCAATAAGAGAACAATGAGGCACAGAAGAAAACAGAAAGGCCAAAAAGATAGAAAAAGATATTGTTCTCCACTATAATTCACTACTTGCTTTGGATTGCCTTTATGCCTTCCTCAGGTCTCACCTCCTCTGTCTTTTCTCTACTTCAGTCTTTCCTATCTAGAAGTGCCCTCTATAACTGAATAGCAAAGGAAAGGATGTAATCAGATGCAATTCTTATAGGAAACACTGTGGTGTAATTGAGATAAAGTAATAATGGAAATTAGATCACTTACTGGCTGTTTGAGCTCTATTTGCAATTAAAAGCCTCGCTGTACCAGCTCAGAGGCAAATACATGAAGGTCCAGATTACCTTGCTTTGCTGTATGTACTCTTATGGGAGGACAACTGGTAGCTAAGGAACTGCCCCACTCTTCCACATGGTTAATAGAAAAAAAGTGAAAGTCTGGAGTCATTCAGCCCACTAAAAATCTGAATTTCCTCTGTCTTCCTCCTTCCATGTTCTTTTGTTCATAGTGTATATCCCAGCCAGACAGGCATCCTGAAAACAGGATCTTCATGAAATGCTATGAGGGGCTTGAAGATGTGTCCAGAGGAAGAGCATTTTCTGATGTGGGACAGTAGATTCTGAACAAATGACAGGGCTCAAACTATGTGAATTAACCACTGCCCTCAGTGATGAGTGGGAATGGGATAAATTCTAACCTAACAACATCAAAATGAAGAGTGAAACACTTTGTATTTTAGTCAAAAACCTAAGGGCCAAATCAAATCAGTAAACAATTTAAACCTTTAATCTGAGGGTTTATTGATAATCCAAATAATCAGCATAAATCTGAAAAGCTAAGAGTTGCTTATGCTTCCTTAAAATATTTCTTCCATGGGCCTCTTGTATGGTAGGACTTTAATTTCAGAAGAAGCTGAGATGCTAATCATCCTTAACTTGGAAGGAATAATTACGTAGTTATCAAAAAATTTTTGTAGTCTTTGGAGAAAAAGGAGTTTAGCATCTACCTTATAAGCATTGCTTGCTCCCTTCTGATTTATGTGACATTTGAATAAAAATGGAAAAGACGTAAAATTCACTGGAAATACAGAGTGATACAATGGATAGATCTCCGTTCTTACAGTCCCAATTCTGAGACATTTCTTGTTTTGCCACTAGTCTGCTCCTGAGAGTCATTTCAATTCTCCTGTCTATTCAGATTATACACCTTTCCAGACTGGCTTTCAACATGTATTTGTGCAGTGTCTATCACAATAGATATCCAGGTGCTATTGTAATCAAAATAATGAATTATTAACTTGTTCCACTATCATAATACATTCAGCAAAGTTTATTTTACATTTTCAACCAGAGCTACAGATGAAATGGCTGTGGTTGTTAGTTATTTTCCTCTAAAATCTCATATGACGTTACTTTCCTCTGAAATGTCCTATGACTGATTATCATTCATGTAAAAAAAAAACCAGTTTGGATTCGTGTTTCTTTCCATCCTCAGCTCCAAGTTTTCTTGTCTTCTGTCTCTGTACAATTGTCATTAACCCAGAGATGCAGAAGAAAGATAACAGTGGGAGGGATAGTGTTTTTTCTGCTCTTATGCACGGCTTCCATTAGTAGTAATAGGTGTTACGTGTGTGAACTGAGAGAGCAGACATAACTTTATATGAAGGAAAAAATATGTAAAGTTACTTATGTCATGAAAGCAAAGAGCTAAAGTGTATTTTATTATGGATTATATCTCTGATTTATGTCATACAATATAACTAGATATTTGAAGAAAATTTCGTTTTGTACTAACCCAGGTGACCTATTATATAGCCTGTAAGACTGCAGAGCTAACATGTTTATTGGGAAAATTTGAACTTGAATATTTTCTCTCACTGTGGGAGATTTTCAAATGCTTTATTTTAGTTCAACTAATAAAGAGAAGCTTTGAAACCCTGCTTTTACTACTAGTCTCGAAAAATGCAGAAAGCAATGAAACAGAGATTAAAGAGGTATTTTTCATCAAGAATACTGTGGGGTTTTTAAGGAATGCAGTTGTGTTTTTGTTTTTTTTTTTTTTCCTGGCCAGTGAGTAAAATTACAAGTCAACTTTCCTCCATCTTACATGTTATGTGGCAAAGGCTTAAACCAAATGAGAAACTCTTTTAGCTCAGGACACTGAGTTCAAGTGGAAGTTGTCAGATTTAATAAAGTAGAATGGTCCTAGGGAGGAAATTTTCTGTTTCTATTTCCAGTGGTGCATCTGTAGCACGTATTTTCTCTGGCAAATGACAGTTTGCCTACAATGCTTGCAATGAACTTTAATTGTGTGCTTTAGTGGAAAGTCTTAATTTTGATCTGACTCCCTTCAGGTAGCAATGAGCCTACTCACATAATCACACCTCCCTGTAGCAGATAAAAATAGCCATCTTGATTTTCCCTCCTTCCTTACTTTTTAGAAAATGGTTGTATTTTTATGAGTTCACTCTCACAGTTAGCATGGATCTATAAGCTTTGGAACCTAAGATGGTCCTGCAATAACAGCTATTTCTAAACCATTACAGTAATTAATCACAGAAGGAGCTATTGGAAAAAAATCCTATAATTTTGAACATATAATTGAATTTTCATTGCTTTTAAACTGAAGTGTTTACACCTTGAGAAAATAAGCACAGCAGGAAAAAATCCCCTTCCTCTTTGTCTCTCCTTCCTTCTGTAGTTTAGACAAAGCTTGGCAGAGCTCACAAGCTAAGTGGGAGTTGATTTAATAGCTCTTTATTTCAGTCTGCCTCCTAAAGGAGAAGAAAAGGTTGCTTAAAAATGATTCTCTTAACAAAATGTACTGATCCACTGGAAGTGAGTTGGGATACAAAGTGAAGATTTTCACATCCAAAGCTAGCACTGGCACCTTGCAGAGGGAGAAATCCATATGCTCAGAGGAGGCAAGTGTTCTGGGATTGCCAGTTATGCTCACTGGCATTAACAAAAGGCTAAGAAAGAAGTCGGGGAAAGTGCAGACAAGGGTCAGCAGGTAAATTTCACCCAACCAAGTAAATGAGATAAGAAAAGCACGTCAGGTTTACTGTAACATTATATTTGATTGGTAAGTACTTCAGTGTATTTTTAAAACTTTTTTTTTTCAGGGATTGCAATAAAAAATAAATATTTTAATGCCAAAAATATCCCTAACCCCAGCTTTTGAGACTCTATGAGAGGAAAGTCTTTGGTTTCTTTTTTCCGAAAGTCTTTTCCAAATTCAACCAAAATTTTGAAATCTATTTCAGATTGCCACATTTGCACTTTCTTAAATAAACTAAAATATTTGTTAAAATATTGTCTTCTTTCCACTTGGAGGTCCCACTGCTGGACAGAAAAATGTTAGAAAATAATTTTAATGGTCTGTATAAATGTTCTGGATTATAAGCATCACCAAACATATCATTCAAGAAGTTTGGAGTTTACAAAGAGAGCTCATCATAAAAATATGTAATTCAAAACAAATTAATTTAATGGACTAAAAGTATTTAATTTCATTTTGAATTATTAAGTTGGTAACTTAAGTTTTCAGTCTTTTAAATCTCAATTTTGAAATTCTGTTATTTGAAAAATAAGTCAATAATGACCTTTAAAGTTTTCAGTCCCCTGCTGTCTTTCTTCCCTTTTCCCAACTGTCTCTCTATTCTCCAGTCAGGGAATTATCAAATAACCTCATAAAGAAAGTTTATGTCAGGCCTACTCTTCATTTTCCCATATACTACAATAATTTTAGATTATATTAGCTGTACTTTACTGAGAGTGTTGCCCACTTTTCCACCAGAGCTATGCAAGGAATCCTCACAGGAGGTATAATGGTAGCTTTTTGAGGACAAATAACTTTTAAAAGGATCGACATATATGTTAATAAAATATGTCCATTCTAATAAATTACACCAGTCCTACTCCTTCAATTTCTGAGAAGCATTTTTACAATCATGTTAATATCCTTTCAGTCACTGGTATTTGACATCTTTTCTTTCCCATGTCTGTATTCCATCATTTCCATGTCGGATAGCAGATATGGTCCCTATACTAGTTAATATTTTAAAATAATATGAAATCCCTAGTTAATGCAGAAAGTAACTTACAAGTGCTTCATACATACTGTCTGTTACATATGTACTGTTCAGTTAGACTTCAGTTCTTTTTCATATGACAATTCAAAATATTTCTTTAAATCTCTAAAACTCTTTGTAGGTAGAGCCTTTGCCAAATTGGAGACTGTTCAATACACAGTTTTCCCCCACTCTGACAGCTGTCAATTTTATTTAAGAATCCATTTACTTGATTTCTTTTCTATTGACAAAATTAGTGTCTTCTCAGTGGTATTCTTTTTTTGCTATATGTCTTTACTTCTTCTGTTGCCAAACTGTGCTTGTTTTTAACACTTAATTTCACCTCTAGTACAAAAAAAAAAGGAAAAACTTTTCCTAGAATTTATGACAGTAACTTTAGAAAATTTTGAATTTGTGACTTTTTTTTTTTTACCAAATTAATACTACAGATTAGTCATACTCCAAATTCTTAATTTCACTTACAATAGTCAAATATTAATTATCATTTCTGGCATGAAAGTCAGAGCCTGTTTTGTTGGTCGCATTGAGTCTTTAGCAAAGCTATGGGAAAATCTCCCAAAAGGCTCTCTTCACCAACAAGCCTAAAATGCCATCTTCCCTAGGTCAAACTTATTGAGGATATTTCACAGAGTACAGTTCCTACATGACTGCAGGAAACAGCGGGAGCTGTTTTGTGACCCTAGCTATGATTGTGTTAGTTGATGGATTACTCTCCAGTGCTGTCAGGAGCTGGTGGATAAAATCTGTACTGGATGTTGTCACACAGAAGCAGAAGCCATGAGGTGGTTGTTAAACTCATCTGCCTTTAACAACCACCTTAGGGTTAAGCTAATTGTTTCCTGAATTTTTTTTTTTCTTTTCATTGACTATAGGGGAAAAAGAAACATCTGGTTTATACTGAACATTTAAATTCAAGAAAGCTTATATTAGATCAGATAATTTCCTTCTTCTTTCCATGCTGCTCATATACAGAAATATTGGTATATACATTGGGAATATATTAGTTACAATTAATTACAAATGTTATCCTTTAATAATTTAACATTTATGTTACTCTTTTCCTGTACTGCAAAATCCTGTGGTCTGTAGTAGAGTCCTGTATTCTCCAAATTTGCATATTCCTAACTTGTGTGATATGCATAAGCCACATTTAAGATGATTAGGCAGTAATCAAGCTATAATATTAAAAATTATATATAATTAGCAAGTTTTAATGAACTATCAACTATTAATAAACTTTAAACTTCTTAATAAAGCAATTGCGACTTCAGATGTAGCTCCACCAATCCCTATATTTCTTCTACAACAAATTTTCATTACACCGTCCTATTAACTCTAATGATTTACATGTATAGAGAAGACCAAAGACTGCATAACTCAACAAATATGACTTTTAAATGATAATGTTACTAGTAAAAGGTGACAGGTTTTGTACTGACCTGAGAGTACAGGGTCTCAGGACTTGTCTGGACTTGTACTGGCCTGAGGTGAATTCAATTTCCTTTAGCGGAGGTCGCAGTTCTCTAGTGGTCAAGTGACTGTTCCCTAAATTCTTTTTAGCTTTAATTTGTCTCTGTGCCACTGTGTGGCGTAATACCTACTGCTACAAGCATAACACCTACACTTAATAGAGAGTAAAAACAAGCAGCTAATATGCATTGAGTGAACTGTCTATGACACTAGTAGGAAAATGTATTACAGAAGAATAGAAGTATCAGATGGCATCAGAAATCCAAGAGCGTGATCATCAATCATGGTGGTCAAGCATTTTTCACAGAGGAAAGAACTTGTTTTGTGAGTCAGGCAAACTCACTTTCTTGGTGAAAGAAAAAAAGAAAATGAAAATCCTAACTTTTCCCTGGTTCAATTTGCTGTAGAGTTAAAAGCTACTATTTTCTTCATAGTTATGTAGTTACAACATTGTATTTTAAAGGGTGGAGTCAAGATCTTACTTTCCACTAATGCGTGGTTGGAAGTCTTCTTGGTAAAATGTCATGTCTGAATTTCCTGATTTGGGCATGTCTGGAGTGAGGAAAACTACCTTTTTATTTTTTAAAAAGTTATTAATGTTTGCTGGTGCTTCTATCTAGATTTATACCTAAGGCTTTCATAGGTAGCTTTGAAATTTCAGATTTTGACAAGAGTTCACATCTTTTTGTTGAAGAGAAAATAATATTATTTTATATATGTTAATGGGAGAACCAGGTCTGTACTCATATATTTGTCTATATCTCAATCAAATAGAAGTATTTGTATTTATATGTCCATTGTATGTCCTTTACATACACATTTACATTGTAAAATTATTATTGTTTAGCTTCAAAGAAAATTTGTCTTCTGCAAGAGAAATGCTATAATACAATACTTGGTAAAATCCAGAGAGTCTTCAGGAAGAAGACAGGAACACATTAGAGAATATAACACGACAGAGCAAACAGTAGCACGTCTGCAAGCTTTTTTTCTTAACTTCTTTTACTGACTATTAAATTTCACAAAAATCCACCTTCTTTGGACTCCTCTGCCCTCTTACCATGCATGAATGCTGTTAAGCCATATGTGAAAAAAAAAAAAAAGAGAAAGTTAAGCCTTTAAAAAAAAGTTCATTAGTTTTTCAGATATTTTTGCTAGAAGATAAATAAGAACAAGTGATAACCTATGCCAGAACACCAGAAAAGTTTATTTTGAGGTTACAGTATACAGGAAAGCAAAAACATAAAACTGAAAGAGACTCCATGGGTAATCAAATCAGTCTCTTGCAATTGCCAGCATCTGACTTTTTCTAATTGTGTTCATGAATTTACCCTTTATTTTAACTTCACGTTGGTGAAGATGCTGCCAAAAGACAGTGAGTGGCCCTTTGCCCAGGAATCTAAGGTTATTCTCACAGAGTTCTTGAGTACCAGGAAGGAGCTCTTCCTTACATCATGCAGCACTGCAGGCCAGTATTTAATCCGTCTCCAATAGATCATGTGTCTAACTCTGGAGCATAATGCAATTGTGGGTTTGGCAGTAATTTCAGAGTTCTGTGCAAGTGAGAGAGAAATGAAAAGAAGCTGAAGAGCTATTTTCTCAGACATCCTCCATTTTGTACAGTGCAAACTCTGTTACATCTGCTTTTTACCTATTTCGTACAAATGAAACACAGAGTTTTGTTGGAAGGGGCATGAGAAAATGCACAGAGAATTAACTTCCACGTCTGTAGAAAAAAAAACAAATTAAAAGGAACTTTAAGCATTTAATTTTGTCTGTGTTATCAACAGTACAGCTCAGTATTCATTAAGTGTTTCACCCTCTCAATCCTGAGACAGCTTACAAAGTAATTAAGAGAAAAACTTTTTTGTTTCCTTTGCCATAGATAGAATCATAGAATCATAGAATGGTTAGGGTTGGAAGGGACCTTCAAAGGTCATCTAGTCCAACCCCCCTGCAAGGATCAGCCAACCCCCCAGATCAGGTTGCTCAGAGCCCCGTCCAACCTGGCCTTGAATGTTTCCAAGGATGGGGCATCCACCACCTCTCCGGGCAACCTGTGCCAGTGTTCCACAACCCTCATTGTAAAAAATTTCTTCCTTATGTCTAGTCTAAATCTACCTCCCTCTATTTTAAAACCATTACCCCTCGTCCTATCACAACAGGCCCTACTGAACAGTCTCTCCCCATCTTTCTTGTAGGCCCCCTTGAGGTACTGGAAGACCGCTATCAGGTCTCCCCGGAGCCTCCTCTTCTCCAGGCTGAACAGCCCCAACTCTCTCAGTCTTTCTTCATAGGAAAGGTGCTCCAGCCCTCTTATCATCTTCGTGGCCCTCCTCTGGACCTTCTCCAACTGGTCCATGTCCTTCTTATGTTGGAGGCTCCAGAGCTGGACACAGTACTCCAGGTAGGGTCTCACCAGGACAGAGTAGAGGGGGAGATCAAATAATACTCCAATTGGAAAAGTGTCATGAATAATAACAACTAATAATAATATTAAAAACACCCTTATAATTCAAAGTCTGTTTTGTTGGGGGTTTTTTGTTCAATAAATAATTACTTCAAAAAACCTCAAACTTACTTTAATTCTCAGAGTTAAATTATGCCTGCTGTATGTGCACTAAAGAGTTCATAGGGTATCAAGTCTACATTCCTTGATTCAGAAATTGTCTACAGGAGTTCTGAAGAAAATAACTGTATCTGAGTTAAAGATTGTAGCACATCAGCTTTTACTTATAATGGCATATTTTTTGAGGCTGTTTAGCTGTACATCTTGCAGATATAAGCATTCACCATATGAAACTTCAATTAGCAATGATTTTCAAGATATAAAAAGGTGTCTATTATAATGGCATAGTGAGAATTTGTGGTATACGTTCATTTAAAGTGTTGTTAATTCAATTGCTTTATCTGATCCAAAGTCACTTAGATTATATTAAATTAGCCATCTGTTTGGCTTTCACCTTGGAATGTCTGCCAGATGCTGAGTTTGTTTACAGACCATTCCTTTGCAGACACAGCCTTAACAACAGACTTGCTTGTTGGGGACTATCCCTGATGGAAGAGTTTACCTGGAAAGACAGAACTGTGCATGCCGAGCAACAACTGCTTGTTCGAAGGGGTAAAAAATGTATTGAGTACTTTGTGTTCAGTACACTATTACACAAATTATGTCCTCTTATTAATTTCTGTAATCTCTGTGATGAAGAGGCTTAAATGCTTCCACAAAGCTGCATCATTCTACATAGTGCCCATTTATACTTTTTATGGTTTTCTTTTTAATTAAGGCCCAGCACTAAAATTAATATAGCATTTTGTTATCTACTGGGCATGAAAGTTTTTTACTAAGTCTCCAGATAGCTTTTAAAAGTCTATTAAAAAGCTGTATGTCATTCAACATTTGTTACACATGGGAAAATTATTTCTTTAAGGGGATGGTCAGCTTTCTTCCTCTCTCCCCTCCAAAACAACACTTGTTCTTCATCATAAAAATGATAGAAAGCTGCTCAGGAAGATTCCAGAATTAGACAGAATTTAATCAAATTGCTTTGATTTGGTTTGTTCATCAGCAATTCAAGAGTAATCCCCCACAGACTAGCAAATCTTAGTCACTGGTCAAAATAAACAGGGTAGTATGCAATCACTGAGCAAAAATCAGAAGTGGTTTATGCTCACCTGGAGAGACGTTTGATTAAATAACAGTCTCAATTCAACCTTTAGTTGTCAAAGATACCCAACAGATACTGATATTGCTAGTACTAGACATAGCAAAAATGAGAAATTGGCTTTCTCCAAGCAGCAATAAAAGGTTATTTGTATATTAAAAACAACTATTTTTTGTTGCATTGAAGAACTAAGTACATTCACATATAGTAAATAGAACTTTTGGAAGAAATATAAGCATTCTTACTTAGTGATTAAGCCAATTTCTAAGTGACAGGGTTTAGTTCCCCCTTTCCTTACGGGAACTTTATATCACCCTTGTTTGTTGGAGATCTTTAAGTAGAGGCTTTTTTATCTTCCTTTGAAACATTTGATCCTGACTTATGTTCAAAACAAGATGATAAACTGGATGGATCATGATCCAATCTGTTTCAATATGGAAATTCCTATGATCAGACAGAATAAATATAGAAATTTGAACTCTGATATTTATCCATTCAAAAAAGATTTGAGTCATTCTGGGATTTTGCAGACTACTGCCTTTGCTTCAACATTCTTTATGTAAACTATATCAATGCATAAATACATGGTATATATATAATTGAAGCAGCCAACCACTCAGGTCACTTAGACTGATTAGAGAAAAAGTACCTTGTTAGGTATTAAATGGCAGATTGCCAAGAGCAACCTAACTACCAAAGGAAAAATTCTACCTGCGCAGGAGACAGTTTGTCCGAGTTTGCACTGGCCATGATGCAAATAATTTTTTTTTAAGCTGAGTAAGAATCTGGTTTTATGCACAAGGTAATCTTGAATCTCACAGTACTTTTTCAAAAGAAAAATCCAAATACTAATTTTATACACATTCTCCATCTAAATTGTATTTCATAATGTCTCTGGTAAAAAGTAATTCATAACACATTTTTCCGTTAAACTCTTATGCTCTTTATGAAGCAGGAAAAGGAGTGTTAGTTTCTACAGTGCTACGAATTTGTGTCCTTTGGGTCTTCATCCATTGACTGCCAACTTCAAGAGCAGAGTGAACCAATGACATGGCAAAAAAAATGGGTGATGTGAATGGATCAAACAACAGGGAGGATTGTTTTATCATCAGAATATTTAAGGAAACTGGGCTAGACAAAGGAATGGAAATCAAGGTCAGAAAATGGGAAATATTCTTTGTGAAGATGTAAGTAAACAAAGGCTTGAGCAAGGGGTTTGGAATTCTAAGAAATTATTAAGGGTAAATTCTGGAAATATTAGAAAGAAAAATAGAATGAATTGGAGAAGTTTTGAAATTATGATCATATAAAGACAATACTGAAATACCATCAGAGTATGAGTCAGTGTTTATAAAGACTGTTTCTGCCCAAAATGTTTTACACTAATGTCTTTTTTTTATCTATGGGAGCTCTCATAAAATCACCAAATGATTTATTAAGATATAGATTTTATACTTATGAGGTGGAATAATGAAAAATGAATTTTTTTCTTTCCTTTTTGTTTCAGGGTTTTTTTTTTTGTCATGTGGTATGTTTCAGTATTTTTTTTTTTAATTTATTTTATTGCAACTTTCTAATTGGAATTCATTTTATT
>JAAGAY010147559.1:0-38603 GCA_011801015.1 Ardeotis arabs
TCTCAAACCTCGAGCCGTTTTTCTTCTATTATCTCCCCCTGTTCTCTCGGAGGGTGGGGGGAGTGAGAGAGAGACTGCGTAGTCTGGTCCCGATCCAGGCCGAACTACGACAGTTAGAAAGTCATCTGCCTTTAAGAAGGGGCTGTTATGAATGATGGACATCGGTTCTAAGCACATGCTACAGGTCACTATCATTTTATTCTGGTATCCTTAGTGAAACATGGGTAGTAGAGATACTGAAGTGTGAATTCTGTGACAGAAACAGCAGAAAATTAAACTATCTGGCTCCTTTCCTTCACTGGTGGTTGAATAACTATCTAAGGTTGAGCAGTGGGCAACTCTGATTTCTTCAAACTTTGCCAGTCTTCTGGTTTCTGTGATCTTTCTGAGCCTGAACAGACCTTTGATAAAAAGTCACGTTGCCTGAAATGATACAAGAAGTAGAAGCAGGTTCTGTTTCTCTGCCTGACAAGATTTGAGCAGCTGCCATTGAGCCCAGCTTCTACTGAGAGTAAAACGGAGAGATGGAGTGCCAGCTTTCCTGGAGGAGAGCGGTCTGCAGCCACACAGGGTCAGTTCTCTCTTGTGAGATGAGAGCCTGCCTGTCAGCACACTGCTGACAGGCAGACTAGAGCCTAGTTAGCCCACTTTGATAAAGTACCCCAGGGGCAGGGATTAAAGTGTTTGTGAGACAAAAGTGGAGATGGTGAGCACTTGACTAACAGGAGCTCCTCATGGTAGTTGAACCTAGGCATCCTTCATTTAACACAAAGCACATTAGTAATTACTGATCTGGTGGAGGGTCCAGAGTGTAAGAAGGATCTTTTCCTAGTTTCTGAGGCAGCTTTAGGAGCGAGGATGCTTGCTGGTCTCCTGTGCAGGTAAGCTGGGTGTTTCTCTGTGGCACATTCAGTGAGAGGCTGAAGGCAGTTGCACCAGTTGCTCCTATGTGAAGCCACTGTTACCGGTATCTAAGCCTTTCCATTCTCTTAGGTTCACAGACTAGCAGACTTAAGCCAAAAAAGATACTGTTCCCTCATAAAGCAGGTCCAACATATATTGGCTCATGCCTTTCCAGCAAGCCTGTACCCTCTCTGGGGAAGGGACTCTCTGCTTCTGTTAGTTTACACAGTGCTGAGTACACTGGATTGTCCTTTATATGTTACCTAGTAAACAGGCCCAATTCTAACATGTTATTGTCAGTTTGCTTTAGCAAATTCTGACAGAGGTTTTTTCCCAATTATCATTGATTAATGCTTATCAAAATGAGATATATTGCTGTATTTGTGTCACCCAGCACACTTGCTCTTGTTTGTTTCCACTAACATATGACTGTAGGTGTGAAATTGCAAAAAGTAATAGTCTAAACTTTGCAAGATTTCTGGCCCTTAAATTGGACGCTTGACAGAACTGAATTTGTGTCCCTCATCTGCTGTCAAAGTTCCCAGTAGTTACTGTTGCTTTCAGCTAGCTTACTGCTAGCCCAGGCTAACTGCTTGTAATCAGCTTGCATTTCTCATTCCACAAATGAACATTAGGGTCAGATCTCCCTTCACTGATGTCAATCCACTAGCTCTGTTGAATTTACTCTCCACGACGTAAATGAGAACAAAACTAGACTCCAAGGCTCCTGTATTTCTTGCTTGTAGCAAACTGTGGTCCCTTGGAGCTGAGCTGAAAAGAGAATTAGACCTGCCCTATGTCACTGGTAACATGTAAGGCATATGCCTCAACTTTTGTAGGTAACTGGACTTACTGGAAGCTAAAGAAAAGCACAGAAACCCTGAGAATAGAGTACTCTTTTTTTTTTCCCAAAGGTACAGAATAAAACTGAGAACTACAGAGGCTGCAACAAGTTGGGTATACGCAGAAAAAAGTGCCGCATGGCAGCAGCTGTGTGCGTGATCTTCAGCCCTGTCCTGGAGCAACCCCTCCCTTTCCCTCTGGATGAGCAGCCACTGGCAATTCTGTGATGCCGCTGGGTCTCACCTGCCTGCAGAGAGGCAGCGATGACAAGGACAGTGGGGCACCAGGGACCGTTCTCAGAGCCGTTAATTCTGCTGGTAGTGCTGAGGAACTACCAGCATTTTGGTCATTGCTGTCCTCAGCAGTATTTGAAGTAGCTTGCTAAAGACAACGGTGTCTATATGGCAGTCCTAAGCTCTCTACAGTGTGTGATCCTCTCTAGTTTATTTTATTTTATTTAAGCCTCTATTTTAAGATCGTAAGCGGAACCTGTTATTGCTCTCCTTCTTGTTCTTGGAAAAGTATGTTAAAAAAAAAAGGGGACTGTTTTGAACTTCGAGAGAAACAGTTCATTCTAGAAAAAGCTTTTGGGTGACAGGCTGTTCTAGCTGACCTTATTTTCTTAACCTTATTATATAGCAATGCACTGCCTAATGCTGAGCCTCGTTAGCCTCTCTTAGGTGGAGTCAGGGCTCTCCTCTCTGGCAGTCACTCTGAATTGCTAAGAGCTAATGGAGATTCCCCTTTGGATCCAGTTTTAGAGATCTGTGATTTTAGAGTAGAGCTGACTTTTTTTGAGTGCAGCAAAGTAATTAACAGCTAAGATTTAATAGGAAATATAGAGAGAGTTGTACTTGCTGACACAAATAAGGTAGAGTACACACTTTTCCTGGGCTCTAAGCCAGGAAAAGCTCTCTTTCTGGGATTCTAAAACTCAGAAACAATTGCTTTATTATTTGTCATTTCTGCAGAATATGGTGGCCTTCTGCTCTTGTAGTAAAAGAAACATCTATGTAAGAAATAAGACTACTTTTCTCATATCTGTAGGGAGCAACTTATGATGGGAACCATTATCCTTTACGGTACCCATCTCAGTTCTGAACATGCAAGGGCATTTAGAAACACTGTATGTTTACTTAGATGAACTAAACTAATAGGAAAACTACAGTGCCTCTTTTGAAGTAAATCTTGTGGGAATAATTTGTTGAAACTTCACTTCTGACTATATGCTTCCCCTTGCCACCCAAGAGGTGGAAACTGCATTTGAAATCTGCCCTCTTCCTGCAGTGGTGCTGCTAAATAAATGAGTCACCTGTGAATTACAGGGCAGTAAATACCTCCACCGACACCTAATAAAGCAAGGCAGAGTGAAGTTCCAGTACTTTACGGTGTCACCAGAACCCTATGATGTATTTATAGCCAGCTTCCCAGTTTTTTCCTTTTTTTTTAAAATTTATTTTTGTTTTTATGTTGTACTTTTACAGATAGGTTCTCTTGGCCTTTCTCCTTTTTGCCTAAGGTGGTTTACCTAATGGTTTGTAGCAAAGGAAGATCGGTAGGTAGAACTTTGATAGGACAACTCCTCAGCACAGAGACAGCACACAGCAGCTCTCTGTTTCTCCTGCTCAGGGGCTATGATGCATTTTCTGTCTATGGCCAAGGCAGTTCAAAGAGATGTATGTCCCCTGCACCTAACTGGTACCTCTGTATGTCGGAAGGGGCCAGTGGCAGAGTGAGTGAGCTGAGGAAAGGATCAGTGATTTGTTTTGGAGTCAGATAATTTATTGTCTATTGTGGGGCTCTGCCTCCCACGGCAGCCCAAGAGGTGGCCAGCATGAACCAGCTCAGGTACAGGGAAGAGAAGAGATGTGGTCTGTGAGACTCTTAAAAACGAAGTAAGACTCTGAGGATGCTGCCATAGTTTAGAACGAAGGTCCCTCTTCTTTTTTTTTTTCTCTTTCACCAACAGGGTGAATAGTTGCAGGAAAGTGGCAAGGAGTGTATCTGTTCAGTTCCCCTGCTCTTCCCTGTAGAATTATGCTTCCTGAAACCCATCTGTTTTCCATACAAATGAATGAGTTTTCCACCATTGCCTTCTAGAGAAGCAGCACTGGGTCCTCAATGTTTAGATCTGGAGTCCCATTTTAAGTGATTGATCTGGTAATGTGTGATATATTCTGTCCTTTTTGTCCTCTTCTCTGTAGCCAGAGAAAAAGAAAATTAAATGATGGGAGGGAGATCTTTGTTGCATTCTTGATAACTACTTGGGTCTGAAATTTATTCAGAACAGATTTTCTGTGTTTTACAAATAAACTGTTCAGTGCTGTGTATGTAATACACATCCTTCCCCCTTTCCCCTATATCAGGCCCCCTACAGTTTAGCTACACAACAAATACTTCAGAGTGCTTTGTGGACTGAGGTGAAAGTCAGGACTTCTGAGGTGAGGGATTCAAGGTGGATGCCAGCAGCATCCTCATGGTTCAGCAGCCTTTCAAGAGGGATGAACCAGGTTACACTTCCGCTCCTCTCCCAAGTACAATTAGGAGCATGGGGAGGCTTCCTCTTGAAGACAGGATCCTTCTGGGTATCCTGCCGCATATATGGCAGCAACTCCAGTTTCCTCAACAAAACTCAGAGCCAGGAACAGTTGTCTTGCAGACATAAAACAGCTCTGGGCCCGGTGCATGGCACTGCAAGTCTGCCAGCCTGCACCACAGGTTACTCACCCCTGTCTCTGGCTGTGTGACCTGCTGGGAGGAAGGCTTATATTTACACTTTAAGGCTAACAAATGGCCACCAAATCCGTCAAACATTTATACTAGCTGCATGTGCTGGTTAAGAGAGAATCTCAGTGTCTGTTCTGCTCAGTTCCCTTGTCTATCAGTCACTCACTGGCTCACCGGCTCTGAGCCTCTCTTTCCTTATCTGCAGAAGGGCAAAGTACTACCTAAAGCTGTTGAATGGCTTCATTAATAAAAGATTTTAAAGCACACTGAGATTCTTGGGTGGCAGATGTTGGATAAATTTGAAAGTAATATTCTTGCTTTACAGCTTTACTATCCACAAATCATTGATTAAACCCAGCAAAACACTGGAGTGTTTCTGACTGCTCTAGCCCCTGATTTAGATAATTTAAACTATAACATAAGTTACTAGAAAATAAATTACAAGCATATCAGACTCAGCTAGAAGTTCTAGGCGTGCAGCTCAGGCTGATCATTACAAGTTCGCTGATGTGCTGTACCAAATCAAGATAAACGACGGAAAACATTGCATATCTCTGTTAGGGAAATACTTATGAACTGAGCAAAGCAGGTTTCTGAGGGGTGTGTGTGCACACCTCCAAACATGGATCTGGAGGGGAAAACAAGGAAGCCCACAGTCATAAACAATTTATTCTGGTTTGAATGAATAAACAAAGGAGAAGGGAGGCAGTGCAGTGCAAGGGAAGTCCTGGGGCTGGCTGGCCCCTTTTCCAAAGCTCCTTATTGACTCCCTGGGCAATCTCGTGTAAGTCACCGCAGCGGTGGTGCCTGCCTTTCCCGCTGTGGCTGGGAATTTTTGCCATGCAAATTGATAGGCAATAACTTACTGGAGAATGATACCGTGTTTATTTATTAATTTATGGGCTGCAAACTCTGGCAGCGCTTCCTCCCTCTCCAAGGATTAAGTGCAAATACACACGTTTGGACTCAGCCTATTGTTGCAGGAGCATTTTAAATATACATACATACATACATACACACACACGTAGGTAAGGGCAGTATGGGGTGTTAGTGAGCGCAGTCCGCCCTGCCTCTCGCTACGCTCCCGCGCAGCTGCAGCCGGACGATCAGAGCTCGGCCGGGGCGGCGCAGGGGGGTCGGCGTTACTGAAGCGCGGCCCCGTGGGACGGCAGAGGCTCGCGCACCGGCTGCGCCCCCGCTCCCCCTCCCAGCCGCCCACGTCCCGCCGAGCTCGGGCCCCCGTGGCTCCCCCGGCCCGCGGAGCACAGCAGGTGCCCGTGGGAAGTCCTTTGGGAACAGTTTTGGGGGCCCGGGGTGTTTCCCGCTGCTGGAAGCAGCGCCACCGCCACCCGTACGCCCACCCCCTCCTCGCACCGGGGGAGGGCTGGGCCGGGGCCGGGACCCCCCCGCCCGGCGGGGTGGGGGGCGGCGGGCGCGCGTGTAAGGCACCGGCGCATGAATGGCGGGGGCGGTGCCGCCCCCCGGCTCCGCCTCCCCCCGGAGCCAGCCAGTCCCTCTGCGGAGAGCTGCCGCCGCCCTCATTGGCTGGCCGGGGCCGGGACATTTGCATACGGCTCGCCCATTCGCGGATCCGCTGCCCCGGCCGCCCCGGCTGCGCTTTCACCTGCGCCGCCGAGTTGCTCTCACTTGGCGCGCCGGCCGCCAGCATCCCGCCCCCGGCTCCGCTCCGCTCCGCGCCCCGCCGGACCCGCGCCGCACGGCTCTCTGGCCTCTCCTCCGCGCCTGCTTACCTGCCTGGGAACACCTGGCATTGCCCTCCCCGGCCGCGCAGGGGTAATCGGCTTGAGCTCTCGGTCGCCTGGATCCCGTGGAAGGAGGATAACAACCCAGACCTCTCTCTGTGTGTGTGCGCGTGTGCGTGTGCCTAGCAGTTCTGCATTGCAACACTTGCTAGTGGAGAAGCAACAGAAACCCCCTGGAATTGGGATAAAACAAAAAAAAAAAATCAAAAATTTTACCCGGGGTCTCTGGCTTTTTTCTTCTTTTTCGTTTTCGATAGTCCCTCTCGGCCAAGTGGGAGACAGGGATCGCAGGCAGGGAAAAGTCCTCAAGGACCCCGTGATCCTGGAGGAACCTGACAAGTGCAAGCTGCGGGACCCTCCCGCTGACATGTGCGGCTCTCCTGCGCTCTCCTGGAGGCTCGGCGCGGCCGCGGGCTTCCTGGCACGGTAGATCCAGCCCTGGGAAACGGCGCCTCTTGTTCTTCTGTGTGCGGTTACCAACCTTCCCCCTCCCCTCCCCGCTCTCCCGCACAGACACACGCTGTCTCTTTGCCTCTTGAACACGCCCGCACACCCCAGAGCCTCGGAAGCGGCTCTCCTTTCCGCTCGCATGGGTCCCCTGGCATCATGAACCTTATCCTCTCTCCCTGGCTGGAATTCAGACCACCCGTGTGTAGGTGCCCTGTGCCTTGACCATGCACCTGAGAGTAGACCCCAGCATTTGCCCGGGACGCCGCCCCGCCTGGACCCTGTGGATGTGCTCCCTCTTTTGGGGATGTATCGTCAGCTCTGTGTGGAGTTCCTCTAACGCAGCTTCTTCTGCCTCTTCTTCCTCGTCTGTATCTCAGGCTCAGTATGAGCATCACTTCCACGGCAGCAAGCACCACTCTGTGCCTATCTCTATCTACCGCTCCCCTGTCTCCCTCCGCGGAGGACACGGTGGGTTCCCGCTCTTCTTTCTTTCTAACCTTTTTGCAGAGCAGCCGGAGCATCAGAGGGGGAACAGGGACGATGTCTGCGACTCCGGGGGAAGGGGTGGGGGGTCCTGCCGGCCCCTCATATTTCTGCCGTTAGCCCTCCTTTCCTCCCCCCCCTCCTCTCCAGGGCTGAGGGCGGGCCGCTTCCAGACCCAACTTCCCCGGCCGGCGTGGTCCAGCGGGAGGGAGGATGGGGGCTGGCGGGGCCGGGCCGCTCCTTGCTGGGCGGCAGCGCCGAGCACCTCGGGGTAACCGCTCCCACCCTGCTGGGGCTGGGGGTCTCCGGGAGAGAATCGCCGGCTCCCGGTCCCAGTGCAGTGGCGGCGGCTGGGGGGTGGCCCTTGCAACAGCATCTCCCCGGCCCCCCCTGCTCTCCCCAGGGGCCCTTCTGTGGGAGGGCCATCCGGGGGCCTGGAGGGAGGCCCCCTCCGCTCTCTTGCAGCCTTCCTGGGTGAAGTTGCCAGATGGCTCGGAGCGTAGAAAGGAAAAAGCGAGGTCTCCTTACCCCTACTCCCGGCTCCCTGCTTAGTGCCTTGCAGTGGCTTCCCGGGAAACTCAGAGGCAGGAAATAATAGGGAGTGGGTTTCCACTCTGGCAGCGAGGGAGAAGGGGCAGAGGGGGTCTGGGGGGACCCGCCAACATCCTGGCCCTGGAATGCTGAGCAATGCTCAGCAGCTGGACCAGCGCTGCCTTTTGCCCAGCTCTCCTGAGTCTGCCCACCCTGTGAGGAGTTGGCCCAGGCCTGGCTGACGTGGGGGCTCCCCCTCATCTCCGCCTTCCCCTCTCCTCTGTCCTGTGGCCCTTGGTTTCTGCCTTCAGCCACATCAGCTGGGGCAAGCAGGCTGGCAGGCCAGGGCCTGGCCCTTTCCATGCAGGGCTGCAGGTCAGGGTCAGGTCTGGCCAAGGTGTGAATCCCGCAGCAGCTCTGCTCTGCCACCTTTTAGGCAAAGGTAATGATATACTGGAAAGGTGACTAAAGTCTCTGCCATTGTACCCAGTTCTTCCCTTCTCCCTCCCGGTTTACTTTTTTTTAGCTATTCCTGTTGGAAACCCTTTGGGGTAGGGACTGGCTGATTCCTCGTATCCCTCACTTGAGCACAGTACGGAGTCTCTCGCACGGTCTTTGAGTATTGCTGCAAATAACAGGGCTCCTACTGCTAATGATTAATAACCTATAACTGAGTTTCACATGGGTGGTGCTTACCAGATGGTCTTGATGTCTGGCGTGGCACTGGTTCCCTTCCCGTGTGCGGCCTGAATGTGTTTCTCTTGCTTTTTGGGGTGGATGCAAACTTTGGGATAGAAGTGGGAGAGTGATAGGCTGAAAGGATGCTGCCACTGGCGTTTGCAGAACTGGCTGCGCACCTCCAGCTCCACCGTTTCTCCCAGCGCCATTTCAGTCCTGAGTCCTGGCCTCTGCAGCGCGGTGCTGTTCTGCGGCACCCTGGGCTCCCCCTTGTCGCACTGCCAGAGCACTGGCAACCTGCCCTGCAGTGCTCCAAGCCACCCTCTTCCTGTGCCTTCCAGCAGCTCTGCCAAAGCACCTCCTGCTAGCGCAGCCCTGCTCTGCTGGTGCTCAGTTGTGACCCGCAGCATCTGCCTCCTGGCTTTATTCCTCAGCCCGTTGCACTTCAGCTCAGAACTACAATACTGAGCTCCTTCTACAACCTACAGCCTTAATTGGAGGTCCATTCATCGCCATGCCATTTGAACTCTTCAGACTGCTCTGCTGGTCATCCGAGCGCTTATCCATGACACTCCAGGTTTCAGTATCCTTGTAGCCCTGACACAGCCCTGCCAGCACATCCTCTTAGCGCCTACTGCAGCCATGTCATGCGGCATTTCAACCAACTGTCCCAGGGCTCTGCCCTCCTTTCCTCTCTCCTTCCAGCCAGTTCTCTCTCTCATTTCTAACACCAGTTCTTCTTCTGGTCCTCGACAGATAAGCTTCTGTAGCTGAGTGCTCCTATGATGCAAAGGGATAGCAAAGTCTGGCTCATAGGTCACTTGCAAGGAAAACAGAGAAGGATGTCGCAAAATGTGATAGTGGTTAGCCTTGGTGTAAAAGGCAGGCAGTAGTCTGTGGGAGAGTCCACAGTCTGTTTCCCGGTGAAGAAATGATAGTTCTTTACTCCTTGATGACTTTTCCATCTGCCCTGAAAACCCGGCAAAACCTCATTTAAGAGCCCTAAGCAAAAGCTGTTATCAACTTCAGTGAGAGATAGGCTTTTTTTTTCTGTGTCCTCATTGCAGTAGGGAATCAAGGGAAATGGAGAGCTAGGGGAGCTCAGGCTGGTACGTAAGCTAGCCTGAGATTTTTTTTTTCCTTTCCTGTGCCATGTAGCAAAGCTGGCATGGAAACCCCCTTTGGCCATGACTAAGGTGGAGGGGAGTGGGGAGAGAGGAAAAGGGACCACAAAGACAGCTGGTCTGGTAAACACATGCATGGTTTATTTTTGTGTTTTCTTTCGCTGTTGCATGACAAAGGCCCTTGGAATTTGGATCTGTGACAGCGCTGAGGAGTCAGATCCCACGGAGTCTATGCACTTCCTGTGTTTCCTGGGATTTTGATTTGTTTCTTTGCTAGAGGGAAATAAAAAAATCATTCTGATTCCTGCCCTACTTGGTGGCTACATTCATACTGGTTTGGGAAGAAATCAGGTCAGGATTCTGGCTACCCTGCTGTGTTGCCTCCCCGTCCCACAGTGCTGACCACTGGGGCTCAGTCTTGTATTTAACCGTATTTTCCTTTTTTCTTCTACATCCCAGTGGATTTCGATCTGTTTGAAGAAGCAGATTAGTATCTAGCACAGAGGAAAATAAATGTCTCACAAGCGGTGAATGCTTGTTTGGAGTCTGTGTTTAGTGCTCCTTTAAAATCAGTGGAAAACCTTCTTGTGGCTTAACTTGAACAGGACTGAGCACAGACCTAGCAGTCGCTACTGTGCTGGTGTTACGAGAGTTAATTCTGAAGTCACGGAGCTGGTGCTTTCTGGTAGCTGAGCTGCAACCTGCAAATGTAAAACTTGGCACAGCTCATCTTCTCAAGGAGAAGAGTCTTTGTAGGAGGTTTACCTCCCCGTCAGCAGGGGAGTGAGCCTGGCCAGGCGGGGGACTTCAGCAAGTCCGAAGAAATGTTTTTTCCTGTGTGAGGACCTTCCTAGACCGGCAGAGTCTTTGTCCCCTGACAATAGGAAGGGAAAGCCACGATTCCTCTTTTTTACACTTGTGGGATAGAGGGAGGAAGAAAATCCAACTGTGGAACAAAGTTGGGTCTGTGTTTATTGGAAGTCCACATGTGCTGAGTCCTGCTGTCTCCCCTTGGCTGTTTAGCACCCTGCTGGGGCAGCTGCTTCACCAGAGCCTGCAGCAGTGGCTTCGCAGCCCCTCTTTCCGTGTCCTCGTCACCTCAGCTGATGAATAATGCATGCATCCGGTTGACAGATAAAATGAAGAGATTTGTGCGTGTTTTGTCTTAGTGATGAATTAATTAATTTGGATTCTCCTTTTCTCCTCCAGCTGCTTTTTCTCTGGCCCTCCTTAATGTATGGGGAGCAGGGGTGCAGAGAGGTGACATGTAATGCCTCCTGCAGATTGCCCCAGCTGTACAGGGGCAGCTGTGGGAGCAATGGTGGGGTGTGGGGGCATTTCTCTTTCAATTTTCACTTTGTGGGGACTAGGCTTGCTCAGACTGTTGCACAAGTCACAGCAAAAAGTGAAGGCTTGGCAGTGAGCAGTCACCAGATCTTGTAAGTGTAATTCTCAGGCCTTAGTTGATTGTTAGAAGTTCGGTCATTTGTATGAAGCATTTCCATCTCTCATGTCTTTTTTAAAATTAGTAAATGAGAATGAATGCCTGGACAAGTTAAGAGAGTGTTTCTGTAAAACAGGCAGGTATTCTGCAAATGAATGTCAAAGCTTGCCGCACACTGCTATGACAGTGTGCCCTCTTTATAATACATATCTCCTACTGCTTGCTGCTCCTCCATTGTGACCTATTCCTCATCTCAAGTGTCTTTGTTGTTGCAATCCTTCCTTTTCTATAAAATAGAAAACTAATTCCCAGTCCTTGGCACTGTCTGTTCCCCAGTACTGAGCAGGACCTTCCCTGTTCCACTATCATCAGGAGATTACTTTGAGCAAAGGTTGGTAGCTTTAACAAAAGGGAAAAAATCATTCTATACAGAGCAGTCAGTGATCCAGTGAAATTAACTTCATTCAGAGCTGAAATTAGGGTTGCAGTTAAGTTCTGCAAAGGTGAAAAGCTAGAAGTCTGTCTACTTTCTGTGGCTTGCTTCCCGTTTCTGTCAACAATGAAGCCTAATTTTTTTGCAGAGACCAGTGATTCTTTATGCCTGAATGTTTACATTCCCTTCCTCAGAGATGTTAACAGTGACTAGTATTTTTAAAGAAAGGTGAGATCTGCTTAAATTGTCTCAGACTGGCTATCCAGAAACCTATGCATCCAAACTCGCTAGTCCCTTGTAGTCTTGTTTGAGTGATTATAGCTGAACTTTGCCCCCCTGTCGCTGTAGCTCTTCTGAGAAAACACAGCATTCGGTAGTTGAACGCAGGAAAATTCTGGTATACACAAAGGCTGTTTCCTCAAATCAAGGTTCCTGTTTGACTTACTCTTTGCATAGTTTTATATGAAACAGTTTATGATCAGGTGCTTTGACTTCTTATTCTGCTGTCCTGTGGAGTGGACAGTATTCACTGTTTCTGACTTAGAACAGCTTTTCTTGATCTGCAAAATTGAAGCTTAAGTATGTTCACCTGGTCATTGATCCTTGGAGATCCTAGTGATCTGGAACATGAGAAACCTAATGTTATTGTTGAACCCTGTCATTCTGATTTAGTATGTATCTCTGTGCCCTTTGAGACATTGCTCAGACCCGTGCTGCTGAAGGTACAGTCTCCTAAGACGTGTTCAAAAAAAACCCTCTTCTGATAGCTACTTTGTGCTTGCTCTGTATCTCGTAGCACATTTTGCAAAAGTGGGAATGCTAGTCCTGAGTCAGAATTAGATCAGAGCTTTCTTCCTCCTTACATTTCCTTTGCAATTTAGACTGGAGAGATGTTTCTTCTTCTCTTTATCGTTTCTGCTTTTGGGTAATATAGCCCTGACTTGTCAGGCAACTGCCACATTCTCCCGCAGAGGTGACTGCGTTTCAAAGACAGATGAAGGATCCTGCTGTATGCTTTGTATAGGCATTGAAGTTGTAAAGAATATTGGGTTATGTGACACAAGCTACACAGTCAGAATGCTGCATAATGAGAATGGTACTTTTTATAATACTTCTACATTTTTAAAATGGAAGATTTTTTTCTTAAAGATGCTAGCCACTTTTCCTTTTTGTTTTTTGTTTGTTTGTTTTACTTTTTTATTTCTCTTCTTTTACCGTGGCATGAAAATATGTGCTTGAACAATGTTAGGATAGTCACTGGGTTATTACATACTGTACTGTTGGAAGCTCCGAATTCCTTACACAGTTCTCAGTAGAAGCAGGTACCTAGGTCATCTAAGGTAGGAATACTGACACAAGCAGGATGGTCTCCAGCTGGTGGTGGGGAGGTTCTGCGGTTCACAATACAGAACGTAACTGAATAATGAGGTGGATCTTCTAAGTACAAGGAATGGAAGTTTTATCTGGGAAGTACACAGGATGACCATTCTTCTGCTTTTTCCATTTCCATGTGCTGTGCTGTCATAGTTCAGCCCCAACTGGGACCAGACTACTCAGTCTCTCTCTCACTCCCCCCCACCCTCCAGTGGGACAGAAGGGAGAACTGGTAAACAAAACAAAAAAAAAACCAGCAAAAACACATGAGTTGAGATGGAACAAAAAATAAATTTAACAGCAATAACAGAAGAAAACAAAACAGTGATGGAATACAAATATAATATAATGGCTTACAAAAAATCTCCACACCTAGTTTCTTCCAAGTAGCAGGAGGCTTCCCTCAGCACCCTCCTCGCTTATATACTGAGCATGATGTCAGATGGGATGGAATAGCCCTTTGGCTAATTTGGGTAAATTAACCCCAGCTGTTAGCTAATTAGTTAACTATCCCAGCTGGGTGCCCCAGCCATAGGGGCCACCAGCTCCAGTTCTCCACCCAGCTCAGGTGAATATTAACTCTGTCCTAGCCAGAACCAGGACATGTGCCTAGAGACCAGCTCTCTGTGTATGACAGTCCTGTGCTGGTTGGCAGACATTTTTTGATTTTGCATTTCTGTTGTTCTGGTGGGCTTTGATGACTATGAAAGGTCACTTGCACTAGAGAGAAAAAAGTGATTTTCATGTCTTCTGTGTAACCTCTGCACACAAGACAATGCACTGTTGTCCGGTGGCTCTGATTTGTTGTGTGACACATTACCTTTCTTTCTGACTTGTTTTGTTCATCTGTGAAATTAGGAGAAAACCATTGATCTCCTAGGTGAGGTGAGCAGTCCCGGTGCACCTGTGTACTTTGAGATCCCTGGCAGGGAACCATAGAAGAGTGTGAAATCCCAGTAGTCCTCTTGGGCTCTAGATGTTGGAGCAACTTACAAGAGCAGCCTGCTTCGATCTCTCCTTGAAGGGCAAGCAAGACACCTTCAAATTCTAGATATAGATCCCTGTAGTGTTTTCCCTCATGGCTTTAAAGCCTGGACAGGGTCTAGTGCCAAATGCCAGCACTGGTGTTTCTGAAGGAGCTCAAGAGCATTTTGGCTGAAGTGCTGGCTGTGCCGAATTCCAGGCAGCTGCTGGAGCCAGGGCCCTGCAATGCACGATGGCTCGCTTGCCACTGTTGCAAATTACTTCTCTTGCGCTCTGTGTGCGTGTGTGTTGGTTTTGCACATTAGAACATAACTACTTATACCCCTGAGTGACTTTCCCCCAAACTATGAATTTAAAGTACTTCCCGACACTGTCTTTTAGAATTTGAATATAATTATATGCTTTAGGTGTAAACTGTGGTTTTGCTACATAAGAAAGTAATGGAAATGATCTGCCTGTTCCTGTAGTTTACAGATTATACGCTTTAGATCTGGGGATGTATATTTAGGCTGCTTGTCCGTATGGTGTATTAAAATGAAAATGGAGTTGATGTGAGCCATAGTGGTTGCCAAGCATGAATAGCAGGCTGATAAAGGACATAACTAAATTGATCCAGTGCTAAGGTTTACTTTATCATCTTTTAGTTTTGCACCTTTCATCTCTTCACATTCTTGATGATGGAGAACAGGAAAGTATTTCACAGTCTGTAGAGGGCCTTGTGTCTGCAGAACCTCAAGGGACAGGGTAAATGAATCAGAAAGATGTAAGATGTTGCTAAAAAAAGACCCTTTGCTTATTCTGTGAATACCACATGGTAAAAAATCAGGGGAGACTTTGTTTTCTGGAGGGCTCAGGAAAAAAGTAGCATCAGGCTGACTCACCTGTTTAGTCAACAGGCCAGGCTCTGTTTAATAACTACAGAGTAAATCCATCTCCATGCTATCCTTGGAAGATGATTTTGAATTTAGAACAAATTCAGTATATCTACATGAAGCAGGTCAAATTACTGGGAGGGGAGAGGAGGTGAAGTTTGTTTTTTTCCAACAGTTTGATTTTTAACATCGTGCTGGATGGCATCAGCTGATTGTCTGGACACGTTTGGTGAACCTTGTGGTTCCTTGCTCATCTGCTGTGCTGCCCAGCTAGAGTTTTCATGACTCCCTTTCGCAGCTGGGTCCTGCAGTTACAGCAGCCTGCTGCTCCTGCTCCAGCTGATTTGCTTCATGACCCCAGCCAATGGAGACATTACAGGGATGATGCTTGGAAGTGTTTCTTTCTAGTCGGTTCTGAAGGTTTGGTGTTTCAGCTACCAGATGTTTCAGTGCACAAATGTCCTCCACTGCTGGTGGAGGCTTCAAACCATAGCATAAAGGCAAAGCAGCAGAGTATGGAAATCTCCCAGATAGTGTTGGGAAGGCAGTTATGGGGTGGTTAACTGTTATGGGATATACAACTGTATATCGAACACACTGCTTATTAACAGGATTTCTCCTTATCTCTCCTACTGGCCATAAATAAATGTGGCTTCAGAAAAGCCAAGTCTACCAGTGTTTTTATTAAAATTGAAAACTTTCAGCACTGCTCATTTTGTCAAACAGGAAAACAGGCTTCTTATGTATGTGTGCTAGCAAATATTGCAAGATGGTTTGAGATCTGCCTGCCTTCTGCGGGGCAAGTGAACATGTTTGACTAAAACAGGAATTGGCCAGAAATTGTTGAAGAAATGCAAGTGTTTTCAAAGAAAATAATAGAATAAAAAGGCCTGATTCATTTTGATTCAGTCACTACACTGCCTGGACTATACATAGAAAATGGGCTCTGCCAAGGTCTCCACTTGACTGTCTGCTCTGGAAATATTCTCACTGTCTGGCTGAACACTCAGGAATCCCTGTGTTTATTGGATTAAAACCTCTGAGTTTCTAGTACATCATCTTTTGCAACTTCCCTCAGTTATGGTGATCATCTGAGACACTTTCACTCCAAAGACTGTTGGAGCTTGTAGTTATATAGACACATTTTTCTGACCTACAAGCACCTGTGGGTCTTTTAGTATCTGGTGGAAACAGTAGGTAAAAACCTGGCATTTTCCTTTTTCCTTTGTTTATTCTTACTGGTTTACTTGTCTAATGGTAGCCCATCTTAGCTTTTCTCACATTCTGATTGTGCTACTGATAATTATGATCACAGAATCATAGAATAGTTAGGGTTGGAAGGGACCTTTAAAGGTCATCTAGTCCAACCCCCCTGCAAGGAGCAGGGACATCTCCGACTAGATCAGGTTGCTCAGAGCAACCTGAGCATCAGAGCTCAGTCCTGGGCTTTCACAGAAGAGTTTGTCGTTCACTGATGTCCACTGAGTGCAGAGTTTAGGAATGCTGGTTGCCTGGATGGGACCTAGAGAAATCTGGAGTTTATGTGGCCTACATCTGCTTCCATAACCTCTCTGTAGGACTTCAGGAGGACCCCCTACTCCCCCAATCTAATATTTTCTTTGTGGTTAAATAATGAGTGCTGAAGCTATTCCAGGTTTCCCTGATCTTGCTCCTCTGTCTGCAGTCCAGCATATTTCCATCAGTGTAGGTTTGCAAAGTACTGATGGCTTTCAGTGCCTTTTCACTTTTTATTATCTCACCACAGAGTCTGCTCTCCTTCCTGTGCTCTCATGTATTCAGAGGCAGTTCATTAGAGGCAAGGAAAAGGCAAAGAAATTAATTTTCCTTGAGAAATATATTCAGTGCCTTATACAGGCTTAAAGAAGAGAAACAGAGCAGAGAATTCTGACTGTCTTATTTTCAAAGTTTGTTTTTTTCTCTATGGAGAATCTGGAGAAAAAAAAAAAAGTCTGTTCCCTGCAAGCATCCCTTTACCTGGTAATTTGCTTTTCTGACACTAGGCACTACGAGCATGCCAGGCTTGCGGTAGCCTGGAGCAGAGTAAGGTGATGGGAGTGCCTGTCCTCCAGAATTTATGTGTATTGGCTTAGGAAAAAAAGAATGTATCTTGTAACTAAAGATCAGGGAGGCGAATTCTGCCCAGATGAACACCAGTAGTGTATATCTACGCTTATTTTATTTCAGATAATTGTTACTCCAGACAGGTTGGTTTCTACTTAACAAGCCATAGACTCAGACTACTTTTCCTGGCCCAGTCGTTAGGAAAATACATACTGGCAAAATGAGCAGCCTCCTCTACTGGACTAATGGATACTTGAGACCTGATTTACTGAAATGGTGAAAACCTGAGCCTTTGGTGCATTCCTCGGTGGGAACTTTTGCTATTGATGTCAGTGATGCCATATCCCACTTGATAATGGGCAACGCTGAAGAGTTTTCTCCTCAGCAGCAGCACTGAGCAGAACTGAGGACAAGAACCCTCAAACTTTTTCCCTCGCTCTGCCACTGGCTTACCTTGACATACTGGATGGTGAATTTTAGGGGCACATCATACATTGCCAGGTGTTTCAATTTCCCTATGCTGTAGTGCAGAAATGTGATGAGTATTTAAAATATCTTTAGATCCTGACATAACCCGTCTGAAGGAAAAGCACTGTATTATTATTGTTTTTCTCCCAACATACTGGAAAGATGTTTTTGAACTTCAGCCAGGATATTTAGTCCTTTGAATTTAGGGACCATCACAGCACTATGCCTCCTGTTACTGTCCTTGAACGAAGCCTGGGCAATTCATCCCTGTAATGGCCTGAGAAGGATTGGTGCCTTTTTATGCAGCCAGTTCTGCAGAGACATATCAATCCTCATCCCAAGAAAACAGTGTCAGAAAAATGGGGAATGCCTGGACTGGTGGTTAAATGCAGTGTTTTGTTTCAGTCATTTCTTTCTGAGAGCGAATGATTCGCTGCTGCTGGTGACGGTTTCATTCACTGCTTCAAGGAGCATTGCGGACATGCATTTCTCTTCACTGGTTCCAGAAATCTGGGAGGATTTTTCATACCAGTGACCCAAGAAGCTGGCCACATCACCCCAGCCTCTACTTTCAGTGTCCCTGTTCACTGTCTTCTGCTTCTGTCACAAGTTAGATCTTGTCTGCAACTGTTCAATCAATTCATTTCACCAAAAATTGTGATCAAAATTATCAAGGTGATTTCAGCTAACCAGGGAAAGAAGAGTGGAGGCAGAGAAGAGGAGGAAGATGGAAATTAAGCTGAAGTGTAAATCAGGCAAGGGCACAATTCCTGTTATTTTTTTCTCTTTGATCAAAAATAAAGAAGCAAGGATTATCAGAAGAACCATTAAAGATCCAAGTAGTTTTCAACAAAAAACACGGACAATTTGAAGCTGGAGGAAAAAATACGGTAAAGAAACAGGAAAAGAAGGAGCAATATCAGAGCTCAGCAGCAGGGCTGCCCTGTTGGCTCCTCTTGATCTGAGCTGAGGAGGTTCAGGGTGCTCTGCAGAAGGCTGTAGGGTCTGCAACTTGCCTGCCAGAGCCCCTTGCTGCTGATGTTCAATTTACAGTGGTCTTTTAGCCGTGCACTTTTTTGATCTTGGACCTAGACTTCAAAATATTCCATATGTTTTTACCAATCCAGTTACTGGGATGATTGAAACACCCATTTAGCTTATTAATTTTTTTTACTATTGCCTGTGTTCTTGGAAGTCTTATTGCCAGTATGTGGAACAAGACATACCTTACCTACCAGTCTAAAGAGTCAAGGCACTGTTAAAAAAAAAAAAATTATTTTCCGTGAAGACAGAAAGGGATTCTGCTGCTGCTCAGCATGGGAAGCTTTATTTGTACTACTAAGCTTTATTTGTATTACTAAGAAGGTCACTGGGACAGGCCCAGGTAAAGGCTGGGCTGTGCTGCAGTCTGCAGTGGTGCCTCCGGGTGTACGCTTGCCCTGCCTGAGCTCCCCTGTGACACAACAGGAGACAAAGAGGAGCAGTTTGTTCAAATGCAATGTCTGAATAGTGGGCATTTTTGTCAGGGCACCCCTGCGTGTGTACATAGGGATATGTGTAGTATTTCTCCTCAGGGAAGCTTGCTTCTCTTCAGAAGCAGTATCTGGTTTTTAGGTTTTTGCTGAGGTTTAGGATTATGCGTCATTTATGTCCATAGGGAAGCTGAGTTCAGCTTCAAGAAAGGGCTAGGGGCCGTGTGTGGAGACTATTTCCCTCTGAATACTGAGTAAAGACAAAGCAGCCGTATCTGCCAGAGCCCTGTGTTTCTTCTTTTATCCCATTTCACAGCCTGAGCAACCATCCTGCAGCAACCCTTCTGTAACATTTCTGGGTTCCTGGATTCAAGGGCACTTTCTAGAGAGGATGATTCAGTCTCTGGCCTTCATGTAGCTGAACTCGACTGTGTTTGCAGAAGTCCTACTTAGTCAAGAAGTTTAAAATACAGCAACAGAGTCTCTGATGCTATATGACAATGGAACGTCATCATTTTATGGTGCAGTGCTAATGGTTTCTAATTATTTATAAAATAAATTATTTCTAAATAAAATAATTATAAAATTAAATAATTATTATTACTTATGTGATGCTTAAGCAAAAAAAAAAACCAAAATACAGTGGATGGCTACTGTAAAAGATGAGATTTCTGTTATCTTTGCTGTTTACATCATCCTTGCTCTGCATATCTCTGAATGGATCACAGAAAAACAGTGCGGTCATTCCAAAATAATTTGGGGGAAGGTTTTAGGATCCTGCCATGCAAACCTAGGCTCTGAAAATTCATAGACAAGATTGTATGGTTAGAAAATCATTTGGAGTCTTATAGTCTACAGTCTTGTAGGCTGCAGTCTTACAGCAGCAAAGATTCAGGAACTAAGAAAGGTTTTTGGTTCAAATTACAGTTGAGTCATGCATTCTGTCAGTAATCTCTGAGGACAAGGCTTGAAATGTATGAGTGAATGTAGAAATTCACTGATAAAGAAATCCTGCATTAGAGTTGAGGTAAGCAAGGAACTAAACTGTCCCAAAATGCTGAGCTGCAGATAAACTTGCAGTACAATCAATGATATGTCAGCACCAATTTTGGTTAGATGTTGATACTCAATTAGAAGAGACACGTCCAACCTGAAGGAAGAAATTAATCACAGAGGATGATAAGAATTTCCATTCACATTGGCCCATCTGGTCTGGTATTCTGTCTCTGGCTGTGGCCAGTGCCAGATGCTGCAGATGGATGCAAATAACCTCTTTGATATGTTTAATTGTATATCCCAACGGAGGGCTGTGTTTTTTTTCCTTGACCTCACAAATGGTGATCACCTTATACTCTAAAGAACTGAGAAGGAGACTCATTGCAGTTTTATCCTAGTTATAATAATTTCACATGCTATTCTTTATTACTAAGTCTGTTTCTTACACTAACTTTTTGCTTAGCTATTTTTACATTGCTATCTCAAAGCATTTTATGTGTCTTCTTAGAGCATCACAACAGTGATAGAGGGTAAGCAACTAGTTTTTGTATTTCTTGTTCTAAGATGAGAAAATGGGACATGGAGAGGGAAAGCAGTTTGCTGAGTCAGAAGCTGTCGCCACATTTAAACACCCCGAGTTCTGCTGAAGTCCCTGGATTTACTGCTTTCTGCCACTTCACTCCAGGCCATCAGGGTGCCTCATCAATAGGCGTCAGAGGTTAATCGAGTTTAGGCTATCTGAATGCAGCTGTGCACAGAGTTAAACCTGAAAGTACAACCTGGCACTGGTGGTGTCTGGTCCACTGCACCTTTCACTTTGCTTTTACTTAGTGGCATAGCTGTGTTTTTGTCTAGGATTTTCTCATAGAAATATGTGCACAGGGGAAGGAGGCACATGCATAGTTAATCTGACACTACCAAGAAGTGTTGACTGTTGTAATCAATCCATTCATGTACCTCGAGTCTAGTGTGTCTCAAATAGTTACGACTTACTGTTTTGTTGGTACGGTGCGTGTGCATCGAGTCTTCAGGGAATATTTGGCTCACTGCACATGTATTATAGCATTGACCTGTGCATAAGCACTGGAAAACTGGATGTCCAGAATTGCCAGACACATGGACACAACCCTCCAGCTCAGATGGAATTTCCAGGTAGAAGAATAAGACGTATTTGGAGAGATAGGTGCATATGGCAACCATACCTATTTCTCTTCCTAGTAGTAACCCACATCAGGGGCTTCTGAGGACTGGATATATAATGTGTGAGAGAGACAGACTGTGCATTACTTTGCAGAAAAACTGGATTTGTGTGCGTTTATGTGTGGTAAAAACAACCTCAGCCATGATAAATGCTGTCAGAAATATTTTCTCTTCTGCCTCCAAACTACATAGACATTAGGCCTGTTGTGTCCACTTTTGAACAGCAGCTGCCACGTATTCACAGTGTTTCAGTTACAGTCTATGGTGCATAGAAGTAAGTCCTTTCTGTTCAGTGTTTTCGTCTAAACTAATGTAAGTCTCCCAAAGAGCAGCTTTCAGATAAGACTGTCCCACAGGGAAAGAGGCAGAGTGGTCTAAGCAAGAAATGTGGAAGCCACAACTTCTGAATCTGGGTCCCGTTTTGACCTTGCCTTCTGCTATAGCTCTAGACAAATCAGAACTTCACCCCTGGATGCTCTAAACTCCCAGGTGGTAAAGGGGAGTTGAAATACTGCCTTATTTCCTACAGGCTTGGGAGGCGTAACCAGCCTGATCTTACTTTTGCCGTTACAAACCAGAAGACGTGTCATCAAGACAGAGTCTGGTGTGCTGGCATCGTGCTCCCAGCTGGCTAGAGGTCACATCAGTTCCCTTGTGGTACAGTCTGTACCTGCATATCTAAAGAAGTAGCTCTGACCTACGGATCTCAGTTTCAGCCTCGGCCGTCATAGTGTGCAGAGCATTCATGGACGTTGTGCCAACCCCGATGAAAATCTATTGATCTCTTGTATTTGTCTAGCAGTTGGCAGACTCAGTGGCAGAAAAGGGATGCCAGGGAAACTGTGGCCTAGGCAGAAAGGACTTCCCTATGTTGGTGTGACCTATGATACAGAGTAGGGTACAGAGAATGAAGAGCTGTCCCATCTAGTTTATTCAAGATTTATTTTTTTTCCATCTATGATATGGGACAAAATATCAAAATTTTGAAAATGTTGAGCTGGCTATTCCAAGGAATTCAGAGTGGGTCAATCCAAGTATCTTCTTTCAGCAGCTACTGCTCAAGGGAGATAGATTGTATCTTTATGTAAAACATCCAAGCATCTAATGCAAAATAACAATAATACAACCTTTTCTCTGTGCACGAAGACACCCATTGTATACACTCAGTTGTAACTTAACACCATAAGCAGGAACTTCAACAGAAAACCATTAAACTTTTATGGGAAAAACAATAACATAATTAAAGGATGTTTTCCCAAAAGTAATTCCTTTCCTAAAATGCCTGTAGCCCTCAGACTACTTCTACAACAACCTTTCTGAATTCATCACCAGAAACAAAAGTCGTTCAATGAAACCAAGTCACAGATGCCCTGGTTTCCCTAGTCACAGTAGTAAAAAGTCACTCAGTAAAACCATCCACAGTTTTGAATTTAACACATGCGTGGTCCAGAACATGGACCAATGCTGCAGTCATCCAGTGCTGCAAAGGCTCTCATGGAACCAAAGCTGGTGGGACCAGAAACCTGCTGTGTACCATGGTGAACTCACACAAACACTCAGTAAATAGAAAGATCCAGTTAACAGTGGGAGAACATTTTTCACAAATAACCGCTTTAACCTATCAGCCCTGATCCTCAAGGGAGTCCTTCAGAACAGTTTCAAAGGAAGATCTTAGAAGCTAAAATTTGTAACTCTTAGACTCTAAAAATCAAGGGGTCAGTATAGCAATATTGATTTATAGTATGTTGTATTTCTTCTTACATCCTGCTGCCTGTGAACTCCTTCACATCCTATAGGCAATAATTAGTTCTCTCTCTGTCCTGCTGAGGGAGAGAGAATATTACCTCTCGTTTTGCTAGTACCATACCCCATGGATCTACAGGTAGCAGTAGTCTTTTCCCTCAAATTGACTAATTTATTAGATAACAATGTTAAATTCAGAGCTATTAGTCTAAACCTGCATGTAGCTTTGAAAGCTGCTCTTACACTTTTAGATCTGAATAAGGTTTATGTTTCTTATGTTTTGCATTTTATCCCGTTGGTCTGCTAAAGGCAAATCTTGCATATTTGTATCATTTGGTCGTCATGGGTATAACAACATCATTACAAGAGTAAAACATCTTTGATGTTTTTAACTTCATTAAGTATTTATTTATTAAGCTTTCTAAACAAAATATGTTTTTAATGAAACTTGAAGCCTTATTGTTAAATGCCTAAACTTGTTTACAACCAAATTTAGAACAATTCCTATAAATAGTGTACTTCTGATGAATTACCCTTCAGTGGAAAATTTTCAAACGATGCTAGTCATAAAAAGATTTGGACACAAATGCAAACAAAAATGCACATCTACACCATTAGAACCATTCTGAAAGCCCAGATTACATGAGTATTAATCCATTTAGAAGACTCCTAAAATAGTTGCTGTTATTTCTCCCTTACTTGATGCAGTGTGGCTTGAACAGCAAGAGGAACAAGAAATATTTGTAGATCTTAGCTGTAGGTGATTGGGGCTCTGGAAGCTAATATTCTAAACCACGCTGTCTTCCCAAATTTTAGGCTTAAAACTGGATGTTTGTTGTATTATGACTCTGTAGTTGGGATTTTAATTGAAGAGGAGTTTTTAAGCTGAAATTTATATCAGTTGGATTCTGAGAAAAAGCATTAAAAGGTGATGGAGCAGTGTCAATACATCAGTAATAAGGTCATGGTATTCTTTTAACTGCTGCTATGGAACGAACCCGATCCTGTAGGTTTTTTCAAACCAGGCTGTGGTTGTGGGCTTCATAAAGTATCATTGATTCTGTTATGAATATATTTCATTGTGAACTTCTGCAGCAAGACATGCCAGTCTGTAACCTGCTGCTGGAGCAAGCCTGAACCATGGCTCGATCCCACCTTCACTCCTAGGTGCCATACCATGTTTTTTGGTGTTTAAAGCTAGATAAATTTAAAGCACAAACAATTCACTGTTTAGGTAATATGCTGTTTAGGATAAACAATATAATATGTTAATGCAGTACATTACAATACCTTGTTCAGGCACATATAATTCAGGCACATTTGCATAAATGAATAATCCTTGCATGTCTCTACACGTTATGGATTTGCATACCTAAAGTAGATATTTTAAAATTTGTTTCTCAATGGCAGTTATCAAATGGAATATATCATTTTGACAAGATTACAGATGTGTGGGACAACATTTAGTCTTCATTTTGCAAGATTTCTGTGTATGTCTTTCTTACCAAACTGTTTTTTCCTAACATCGTTGATACGTAGCTGTGTGTTTGTGAATCTGTCAGAGAGCAGGGTCTGAGAATCTGTTTGTAGAACTTCTGTTTTCTGGTTTTATAATCTTAGCTAAATTATGCAAACTATTTACTGCGGTTTCCTCCTATGTATGGGAATTATGATAGTGACACAGCTTTGTAAAGCATTTTGAGATATATAGTAGATTTTGATTATGTAAAAGTCAAGTATTATTTTAAGTGTACACGTATAAAGAATTATATCTGTCTGCACATACATTAGATTTAGAATGGAGTCCTTGATTTTACTGTTAATTTACCTGTCCTAAAATAATGTATGCTAGAAACTTAATCCTTTGCATTGTGTGGCTGTTAGACTAGGTATTTGGGAATATTTTTTAAAAGGATATTCAATAACACCATGATCTTATCCAGTTCCTCATTTAATCTATATTGAGCTGCCTAGATGTTATTCATATTCTTCTACCACCAGCAAGTCAAGGTCTTGGGGAGACAAACTCGATGCATTCTGTTTATTCCTGATAGTTCATCATCTAAGATAAGCCAGGGTTGTCTGCAAACTGCAGTCTCATCAGGCAGGCTCAGATAGCATCTCACTTAACTTTTTTACTGATTCCATTAACACAACTGTCCTGGAGATTTGGGATGCTCAGCTTTACCATGCTGGCAAGAGGAAATGATTAACTGGGGATTAAGATTTAGCCATCATTGGCTCCATTAAACATGACAACCCTGTTAGTTGTTGCACTGAACCTCCATAAGGCTGTGCTCCCAGAGGGCCTTTAAACGAGACAGAGAGAGGAGGGATCAGAGTGCAGTGGCTTTTGTGACAGCTGTGCACCGTTACATTAAACTTTAAAAAGATCTTAATTTGTGTCTCAAGAAAGGTTCTACTTTCTCCCTTTTTGTTGTTGTTGTTGTTGATTTCCTATACAGGTATTCACTAGCACTGGCATTTTAGAGGTAAAATGCAAGCAAAATCCCTAATTCTTATTCCTTGGGCCTACGTCCTACAGATTAAATAGCTCTGGGGAGAGACGCAGCAGTTACCCCCGATGCGTGCGTGCAGCAGCAGCGGTTGTACGCCTGTGGTCAGGACCACTTAGCATTCTGTGTCTCTTCCTGAAGAGTGTGCCCCAGTAAAGCAGTCCATTCATAGTGTCCTTAAGCTGTATAGGTCCTGATTTGTACATGAAATTGTGGGCATGGGGAGAGCTGCCCCCTACAAATGCTGGTTGGTACGTTTGTAGATAGCTAGGTTGGTAGGCTGTGGAAAATTCAGTCCCTGTTGTGTCCATATTGAAAAGGAATGAATGCCAGCCTCCTTTCAGTGCTTGCATTTGCAAAGAAGAAAAGAGAGGGAAAGAGCACAGGAAGGAGTGGGTTAACCGCCTGCGTTTCTAAGAGCTGGGCTGGAAGATATTTTTCAACTTACCCTTTCAATATAGAGGTTTTGATGCTTTTTCTGTTTCACACGGTTCAAAATAGATTTATTTTTCATGTTCTAAGAAGTTTTACTACAGTTATAACCATTTTGATAACAGTTTCAATAATATTTTTTATAAAAGAATTAGCATTTCATGTTGCAAAATGTTGCAAAAATGAAAAATGTTGAAAAGTAAAATGTTGCAGTTTTTAAAAGACTGTTTTTCATTTTAAGAAGTCTTTAGTTTGAAAACATTAAAGCAACTGTATTATCTAAGAGAATCAGTGCCAGAACACTTCCAAAGGAAGCAGAGACTGGGAAAGGAGAAGGGACAGGGTGGTCCTTCAAATCTAACTATGAGGAACCTCCCTTGGATGGGAAAAATACTTATCCTAGAGAAGCATGACTCTAGGTGACGGTCAGTAGCGTTTACAGGTGTGAGAGGAACAAGAAGGCATTAAGTGGATTGAGTTGAATTGCCTTATGTTTATTCCTGACATGTAATACGGAAGCATTTTAATCCTTTGCTCAGCATGTCTCCTTATTAAACTTTCCCAACCCAGCAGAAATCCCCAAAGGCTGTTAATTGCAGTCCACTCTGCTTTTAGAAATAGCCACATCCGTACCAGAGATTTTCAGGGGAGTCCAATCCTTTGGATTATTTCTCTTGCTGTATGACACAGCTGAGAATTCCCAAAGTTTCTCCAGTCTGATTAGTAAGTGTCTGCCATGCTAGGGAGAGATTATGAGGCCAAATACTGCATCTAATGGACCAAACTTGGAAGGCTGCACTCCACAGTAGAGGACAATGCATAGGTTCTGCCTATGCTGTATGGTTTGTGTTGGGATCAGAGGAGGACAGCACTGCTGCTGTTCTTCATCTTCCTTTCCAGGCTGCAAACCTCAACCTTTCAGAGCATGGAAATTGTCTTTTTAACTGGCTTCTGCAGTTAGGAGAGAGAGTGCTGTACAAAAAGTTGTATAAGGTACCTTCACAGATACCCAGTGCTGTCTGTTTCTCAGCTGTTATATGTGTGAGTACCGTAGGACTTTTCTCATCATCTAACAACCAGGCAAAGTACCACTTGACTCTGGTTTCCTCTACATCCCGTTTTTGGACGCTTCTGTCTGAGCAAAGAGCTAGGAATTGGCCTCATAGAGGATGACGTTAATGCAATAGTTAATGAAGAAAAGTTCTGATGTTTCCCAACGTTAAATAAGGTGTTCAAGATCTAGTACAAAGTGCACAAAAAAAGGGGAGACTGCACATTAAATACTGCCAAAATATGCTGCAAGTTCAGATACAACAGGAGAGTACTGGTTCTATCCTCTCTGACTCAGCCAGGCTCATTTTAGCAAATGTGTGTTAGGGAAGTCGTACATTCATTAGGTGGGTGATCTGAACAGATGAGGTGAAAGCCCCTTTCCCTTTTACTTCATATTGACTCTGGTGTTAATATTTTGAGATACACAGGATAACTTCTCAGTAGGTATCAGTATATTGACTCATTCTACTCAGTGACTGTAGCAGAGCTATGCCAGCTTATACCCAGAGGGGATCTGACACCCTTTCTTTGTTTTTTATCAGCTTCAGGTGTCTTAAAAAAAACAAAAAGAAAGAGAGAAACAGATTGCATATGATCTAATTTCTTCCTTGGTCTATCCGGTGTGTCAGCCTTCCTGTGGCAGAATCCAAAGGAAGCTGTGATTTGGAAAAATAATACATTCAGTACATTGTAATGCTACACTAAAACTCCAAGCAGTTTGTCCCTCCTCCCAAATCTTAATATGAAATCTTATCTTGTAACTCAAAAGAGGACAAGATCAAAGGACTGGCAGACCTGGGTGGATGAACTCGCAAAGGAGAAGGGGATCTAGAATCATTAAACATCAATATTAATGATAGTAAATCTGTCAAATTGTACTTTTAACTGAGTGATGTTTCCTTATCCCTCTGATGTAGGACCAAGAAGATGGTTTAGCATGGCGCTGGGGAGACTGTGCTGCACAGGGGCCATTGACAAGGCAGCATGACAGGTCTTTCACTGCTAGCAAGAAACCTGCTGTTTCAAGGCTTATCCCTAGAATGAGGATGTGCAGGAGCACATCTTCCCAAAACTTACTAGAGCAGATTGTAGTTAATAGTGGTGTTGTGGCTATAGTGGTCTTAATGTGTACATGAAGCAAGGTTAGTAAATCAACTGATAAAACTGGACGACAACAGACTAGTTTTTTAACCTGAAAAAGACTTTGTGTCTGAAATCTAGCCCATTTATTCCAACTGCATCAGTTATTCTACACTACATCAATTTCCTCTTACAAGTGTTTGCTGGCCTTTCACTGTGGAGTGTGACAGTGGCTACTGTCGTAGGCACATACTGGACTGTGTGGACCTAGATTTCATCCAAAATGTCAGTTTCGGCATTTCAGTGCTGAGCTCACTTTTCTTGGGGCTAGGGAGCAGGTTGTTGTTACCTGTGGAGATATTTTTGTGTGACATGCAACTGGGAATCTTCCTCACTCGTTGTCACTGACATTGTCTAGTGTTAGTCCTCATTTCTAGTTATTTCCCAATTCTGTTATTTTTATCCTGACTCTTTAAATTCTTCCTGCAGGCATGATTGGATATTGACTTTTTCTTCATCTCTTGGCCTGCATATTTCATCATGCTTTTGTGAACTGCTCATCAGCTTCCAGGGTCCACAGCAGAGGCAGTCACACCTCAGGGCAAGGCAAGGAGAGCAGAATTAGACTGCCACTGAACGCTTTTGGTGGTTCTACTAAGTAGTATGGTTGGGGCTCAGGGCTAACAGTGAAGCAAGGTGGTATAACTGAACAAGCAAAGGCTTTCTAAAGATAGTGCCCTATTCACCCTGCCATTCAAGGAACAGAGCAGGATTGCTCTAAGGCTGGGAATTAGTGCGCGAGTTCTCTTTTAGTCCTCCAGGTAGCTGATAAAACTGGCACACATGCGGGAAAGCTTTTAGGGAGGTGTCAAGTGTGGGAATGCAGTCTGCTGGATAATACACTGCACTTGGGCTTTGGGATTAGAAGATACCACTGCCAACTTTTTAATGCAGTAGCTAAAACTCTCAGGTTTAAAGGATTAATACCATTTATTTGCTGCATTTTCTCCTGCCCCCAAACCTGCACCCTCCAAAGCAAAACTTTTCTAATCAGCATGTAGCTCCTGCTGAGCTAGCTGGCTTTATTTTTTTTAACACAATTTTATCTATATTGAAAAAGCCTGAGAAGGAAAAAAAATGGGTAAGGAAAGCTGAAGCTCAGGTAAGGAGGGCTGGGACATGTTTTCGTGATTGATTTAACTCTTTATTTCAAGTGCCTCTCAGCTACTTTTCTGCTAGCGCCTAGGGTAGCAGTGATGTTTTTCTGTAGCAAAGCTACTGCTCTGTGTATTTGCAGGGGAGGGAGAGCACAGGCAGTGTTTTCTTTAGGGCTCCAGGGCACAACGAGAGATGAGAAAGTAAGAGTCCTTGTAAGGCTGCAGGGCTTGGAGCAGGAGAAGAGGGAAGGAAGGGGCAGCTCCTTGCCTGCCTGGAGGCAGCTCTGAGCTATGGAGCAGGGTGCAGCCAGGGGATGGCAGGGAGCTCCTGTCTGCAGGGTCACCCCTGGAATCTGCTTTAATTCTGCCAGAGACCCTGTATCATCAGTATTTTCCACATGTTTTAAATGTGATTAAAAGTCATGTTTCACAAAGTTTAACATATGTCTGAATGGGGCTGACATGTTTCTGATTTATTTTCCATACCAGATGAAAAATGTTTCTCATATGTGGTATTTGAACAAGTCACGTATTTAACTGCTAAGGGATTTCCATTTCTTTGCTACTTATTCAGCTGGCAATCCTTTAGTATGGTGTGATGGCATGAAGATTTGCAAGACTGAGGTCAGGCAGTGAAGTTTATTTGGTACTTCAAAATTACATATGGTTGCTAGAATTTTTTTTTAGATACAAGAGGTGCGTGACTCGTCCTTTATTGTGTGATGAGTGGCAGGTTAAAATCCTAGCTCCTGTCTCCAGTTACAGAGCAGAAATACAGAAGAGAATACAAAGAGTTACAGCAGTGTAACCGTAAGCAAGTGCAAATGAGATAAATTATTATTTGCAGTTTCATAGCTGTTTACCTGTCTAGAGCCAGCTAAAACTATCCTACCAAAATAGGACAATATCATTAATTCCATTTCACTGAAAATTGAGTTTCCTAAGGAAACTAAGTATGATAAGATTACTAAGTCCTGGAGAAAAGAAGCATCTCATCTAGGTGCGCAAAACAATTCTGTTGAAGAACAAGTGAAATCCAGGAGCTATAGCACGTCCCAGGTTTACTAGACTGAGCCATAGTGAAGTGGCAGTAGTGCCAAAGTCCTCTTGTTGTGGTTCCAGCTGTTCTTAGATTTATACCTTTAATCTCAAATTGAGTAACCCACCACAGCACTTGGGGACGATAACCAGCTTTAATATCCTGATGATACATTTCCAAGATAACTATATTGATTGGCAGCCTAGAAGTACCTTAGCTAGATAGAGAAGCTATATTGTATCTCATTTCTGTGACACGTGAGCGTGGCTGACACGATCTAGCTAATAACAAAAAAGTGTGTGCCAGAGCACTGTGATGAACAAGCTCCATGTACAGAGAGGTCAGGAAACACCATTCTGTGGCCATTCTCTACATTGTGAATCTGAGACCAAAATACGTGGGTCAAGTGGGCACTATGCTGCTCTTTGATTTGGAAGTGACAAGTTCTTGTAAACTGCTAAAATGGATCGTGCATTTTCCCCATTGGGTGAAGTCCTGTGTAGTGGCAATATATTGATATGGACCCCACACCACTTAGTTTAAGTGATTTTAGGTGTGGAGTTTTCCTAGAGATGCTGTTCCAGAGCATTATCAGAATCTTGTTCTAAGTAGCTTTCTCTGGGACGTTTGACATCAGTTGCCTTTCTTCATCCAGTCTAGTCTTCCCTTCTCAAATTCTTCCCCAGCTCTTCCCCTTATTTTCTATCTGCAGCTTCTGCATCCCTGCAGATGGCTGTACCCCACAGTTAGGCCTTTATCTAGACATACATATTTAGCTGCGTGTAGGAACTGCAAGTTACTTTTTATTTATTTGCTTTGAAAGACTCCCTTTGAGAACTTGGCTTCCATCTGTTAAAAATGCTACCTCCACTTGTCCTCCCTGATGGAAGCTTGAGGGAACGGAGGGGAGGATAAGCTTCTCTACCTAACAAGCAGCTTATATTTAGCTGAGGAACAAAATAACCCAGATCTTTGGGCTACCTGTGGAGACAGATAGATTTGGCTTCTGATGGCCAGGGTTCCCACTTCTCACATTCGTCAGATCTAGGGCAGGCCCATGGAGCAGCTTCTCCTCCCACTGTAACAACCACCCCAGTCCATGATAAATGTTTCATTTGGAGGGAGGGAGGGTTGGAGGGAGAATAAGAAGACTGAGAGTCCTGTTCCTTCCTTTCCGTCTTTTCTAATTGCTTTCACATAGAAACTAAACTGCAGCCCCCTGAGCACCTTGAAGGATTAAATGCTGATCAAAGGCAGTTTTAACCATATCCCCAGGACAAGCTGCTTAGACACCAAGCAGCACAAGCTCTGGGTTAGCACAGTAACCAGAAAAGCAGAATAAATTAACAATTATCATTTCAACATGAACAGAGCAGAGTTTTGGAAGAGGAGGCACTGGGAGGGTTCAGGGGAGCAGAGCATGGGGGATGCAGATGGAAACGAAGCCAACATTTATCATACGTATAGCCAGGAGACATGCTCTGCTTCTGATCTTGGCTGATTGCTGGCATCTGCTGCCACACACTGCCTTTTCCCTCCTCAGGTTTGGGCTTTCCAGCATAATAGCATTAGCGGCATTAGATAGGAGTTTGTGTTATTAGTTACAACCTAAGGGAGGAGGAAATCTCTGGAGGATAAATTAGCAGACCCCTCAGCTATCCTGATTGGCACTCAGCCCTTTAGTTCCTGCCCACTCTGTTCCAGCCCAGCTTTTTATAGGCTTGCAAAATGTTGAGTATCTTGTTCATATGTTTATTTTGCAGTTATTTCCCCTAGCGAATTCTGCACTTGCAATTTCTGGCTTGGATGTAATCAGAGCACACTCTTCTGCTTTGGGTTTTCCTAGCATTGGCAAAATGTAGGGAAAAAAAAAGGTGCACTGACTGTTGAAGTTTATAAGTGAGGGAGATACTAAAAAGGAGGATTATTTAGCTTTGAGGACAGATGAATTAGAGAAGACTACTTAGCTGTTAGTGCAAGGGCTGTGAAGGGTCAGACAGCAAATAATCAGCATCTAGTTCTCATAGTCTTCAATAATACGAGACCGAAGGGCTAGCCAGTAACGTAGAGCAGAGATGTGATCATTTTGCACTGTGAACAAAACCTACATTTTTATACCATCATTTTAAACCATACATTTTTATGTCACTGGGCAGCAGGACCCAGTTATACATTTGCTCAAAATAGTAACAAGTTGCTTGTGTAAGACCCTGGATTGTGTGCAGCCTTCTTCATAGAGCAGGAGGAGAGATGCAGTAACTCTCGCCTGTCTTTTTCAAAGTGCAGCTCCAAACCTTTTTAGGGCTGTGAGGATGGTGGCAGGCTAGTGCTGCTGCAAGAGGAAAGCAGGGATGGGCAGAGGGAGGATATATATAGGGCCTCTACTTCTTCCCTTTTAATCCTAGGTAGAATTAAAGTAAAGAAAGTCAGAAATCCTGTTTACAGTCCCAGTTCACTCCCTGCCCCCATGGACGGTGACTCAGAGGCACATTTGGGCTCTAACAGAGTGATAATCAAATTGTATGCTTCAAGTCATTATCTAATCACTGTAGAGGTCAGGAAGGAGTCTCTCCCTGTGGTGCCTGGCTTTGCTGGATGAGCCAAGCACGCTGCAAGCTCTTTTCACTCCCTCAGTGGAGTTCAGAAGCAGAAGGCAAGATCTGATGGACCATCAGTCCAATTCAGCATGAAAACCCAACATTCTTCTGAAAAATCAGTGTTCTTACAAGAGAACCTCTTTTGCACACTGGTGTGGAACAGGGAAAGGGCTCTAGCTCTCTGTTCAGCTATCAAATATGAATGTGAGCAGCATGAGCAGCAGAAGCCTTTCATGAAGGTGTATCTTTATTTGTACTAAATAATGAAAGGAATTCCTTATGAGTGAATAAACCTGCCAAAAGGATTCAACTTGCTCCCTAAGACTTCTCCTTTGCTGTGAGGCTGCAGTGCTGCATAGATTAGAAGCCATCATTTGTTACAGCATTACTAATCCTTTACAAAGAGAACTTAAATAAAATTACCATGTTATCTCACTTGTCCTTGAAGAACAACCACACAATTCTTTGTTTTGACCCCCTGAATAGTTTTGTTTGAATGAAGAGTTTGGCATAGGAACCAGCAAGTCTCAATGTGATTGAGGAGTGATTTACTGGTCCATCAAAGGACTGGAAAACAAAGGGACCAAGCTCAGGGACTAAGAAGAGCTCAGTTGTTTTTAGTTCCTGATGCTTATTCTACTCCTGAATTACTGGATGTGTACCCAAGGGCTTTCACCCTATCTGGCCACAGGGGATCTTCTAAACCTTGGATTCTGGGATGAAAGGATGAGGCTGAGCTGTGCATGCCTTGAGGAGGTCTCGTGAAATGATGGCTTTGTTGAACTGGCATTAGTAAAGTATACAAGAGCATTTACTTAAACTCAGCTGTTGGGTTGTGTTAGGATGACTGGTAGAAGAAAAAAGAGAGGTCAAAAGAGCTTGTGGAAGGAACAGAAGGGGTTGTCTGGTCGTGTTAGGTGTACTCGAGAAGTTTTATGGCTTTAAGGTGGTTTTGTTCCATTTGAGAAGCAATCAGCTTTCCAGTACCACATACTCTGTAAGCTAAGCAAAGCTTTACTCTGGCCTCTGAAGATCTTCTGTGCCTCTGTGAGTTGCGTTCTTACACTAAGATGTGCCTCAAGAATTTTTATGTTTATTCTCAACAGTCAGGATGAATTGGGGAAGTGCGATTATCTCTCTTTACAAGCAGGAAGGCAAGACTGTCAGGCCATAGCTAAATTTACCTCTGCATATATACTGTTTTGCCCCATGAAGTCTTGATCTCCTAGTCATCTCTGTCTTTTACCAGGATGAGATCATCTGGCACCTCCCCACCCTCTCATTTTTCCAGGTTTTCCGTTCATGAAAACTAGGGTGTTAAGTGGGAGGGTTGACATGTACCCAGTTCTTGCCCTAGTTTGGATCTGGGACAGAGTTAGGGTACAAACGTGGACTTGGGAGCATGGAAGCTCCCCAGGGCCTAGCACATGCTTCTTCCTCTTGGGCCAGGGGGTGGGGAACAGTGACCCTGACAAAAATTGCCTTTCCTGTCAGCCTGGAGTGCATGGTGCAGGAGCAGCAGTAGTTGTGGGTGACTGACAGCACAAAGAAGTTAGTGGTGGCAGAGGTGTTTGGGAAAGGCAGTACAGTAGGAGAGCACCGTAGAGACTCTGCTGTAGGGACACACTGACATCAAGGGCACAGGGACAGGCAGGGACGAGAGGAGACAGGCAAGAATTAAACTTCCTAATCAGCTGAGAGAAACAAGATGGACTTTGAAGCAGCGATGAGAGGGCTTTCCGGAGGTACAGAGACATGTAGGAGATAAACCTCATAAAAAATGCAAAGTGGCTGTCATTTTAGTACCTCTTTCCTTGCTTGGCTGGGGCTGTATTCCTTTGATGGTGTGGCCGTGGGGCTTGGAGGGTCACGATGCTCAGCAAACACAGGCTGTTGAGGGTGTGCGTCTGCATGTATACACACAGAATTATGTACACATACACACATGCTCATGTCATATGTCACAAAGTGATGTCAGACTTCACATTATTGATCCTTTTTCTAATACCTGACGTGAGACTTTAGAGCCTGATTGCTGCAGGAAGAGAATGAGACTCACAAGGAGGAGCTGATCCACAGCAGAGCCATCCAGCCACTACAAGCCTGTGCGTCGGGAAACCTCAGGGCATTTAGAGACAGGAGTGATTTGGCTGGCTGCTTGCCTGGCACATTGGATTTCCAGCAGGAGCTGGGCCTTGGGGAGTTTACTGTGTCTGTGTCTTAACACCCAGGGCAACTATGTGATCTGAAAGGGCATTAAGTATTCTTACTGCATTTCAGAAGCATGTCAATATTTCATCTCTTTTTCACTCCTTTTTATTGTGTGTAGCTACTACTTGCCACCTCAGGAAGGCTGTGATCAGTTGCACTGTGTGTACATCCTGATGGAGTACTTTAAACTTAAAGGTCTTGACTATAAAGGCTGTATTGCATCCATCAGAGCTTTCTAATGTGCTTAAAGAAATGATGCTCTATAACACTTAGATAATTTCTTGGCCATTTTTGTTGGGAATGAGGGAAAACTCACAAAATGCCTTGGGGTGTTCCTGTTGGAGGTGTGCTTCTGGCTGTGCTTTGAAACATGTCAGTGGAAAAAGAATTACATTAGAGTAAGTGGTTTCGTTGCAACATTTGTTTTTAAAATTAATTTTTATATTTGTTTGGCCTTACTAGGAATTGAGATTTCCCAGCCTGAGCTCTAATGTGAAAGACTCTGGGCAATGTTGATGCAGCACCTCCAAATCAGTGGGGGTAAGATGGTGTGAGGCACTGTACTAGCTGTTTTCAATCTTTCTTAAGCCTGAGGGTGAACCTGACATTAGTTGATGTTCGTTTTGTTCTTCCATCACTCTACTTCCTCTGTAGCTAGTGGTATGCAGGATGATTCAGTTGATCCATATTCAGGGCAAACATCCATAGAAGTTAAAGGAATTTGTTTGGTGTCAACACTGTAGGACTTGTTGCCACAAAGAACAATTATAGTTTTTGAGATTATTTATGTGATGTTGGTTATTTGGTGTGTTGTTTTTATGTCAGTGCCAAATTTCTGTGTTCACAGCCCAAACAAAAGACTACAGGTAGCACAGTAAAGCCAATACAGTGTAGACAAGCCTACATTAGACCAGCAAAAGAAGATGCGTTCACGGGCTATTTAATGTGGTTATGACATGCAGGAGTTGGAAAGATCCATCCTGTGGTCTTGGCACAGGGAAGTCAAGAGATTGCAGCCATCCTGTGCAGTGGATTCACAGATACCCCAGACCCTGCCTTAGGGAGAGGGCTGCAGCTCTTAGCAGTTTTTCTGCTGTTGGTTCTTGTATTGCTTGCTTTCTCAGTCATTCCTCCTGCATATTTATCTCTTCTCTTTAATAGTTGTGCTTGTGTTCTGTATACAACCGGTAGGTGTAAATGAGGCAACATGTACCCCAAAATATAGCCACAATAACTGCAGCCAAGGCACATTATGCACAGTGTATTCCAACATATACAATATCCCTGACATTCATTTACCTATAGATCCAGCCTGCGTAAAGCAGGCCAAAATCCTACACGGCATGTTCTCCAGTCTTCTGGCAGGCATGGAGCCAAATTCAAGCCCAGCAGAAACAGATGTCACTCTCCAGGCCTCAGCATGTTTGAACTTGGCGCACAGTGCCTGCCGGGCAGGCCGCTCTGCACTCCGCTTTGTTCTTGCAGCAGGGAAGGCAAGGGAGTCTGCCTCCAAGTGCGAAAGGGTTTGCCAGGATGGGAGCATCTGTGCCCTGGCTGGCAGACAGCAGCCGGCCCCGCTGCCGGCACGGGAGCTGTGCAGAGCAGATAAAAGGGGTCCTCTCTCATCTTGCTCATCTTCTTTGCAAATGCTGTCCATCTGCACGGATATTTACATGTTCTGCCAAAGTGACAACATCATTACCACTTGTTCAATATTTGAGCTGCTGGAATATTTTCTGCATAATTTAATGCTCAGATGGGATAATGTGTTTGGGTGGGCAGTGAGGCGCTCTGGGCTGCTGGCACGCCACGCACACGGGGAACGCTGCTCTGCTGCTCTCTGAGGGGTACAGAGATTGCTGAGAAAGTTGCTTGCTGCCTAATCCTGTTACCTTCAGGTGAGGAATCTGTCCTCTCAATCCTGAATGGCAGGAAAAGGAAAATCCGAGGAGCCTTGATAATTATAACATTAAAAACATTTCACCTCAGAAAACAGGGAGTAGCTAGAGAAGCATATAGGAGGTGGTGGGAAAGGAATTGAAATGACCCTGGGAGAAAACTGGAATGCTGTATTTCTGAAGCCAAGCCAGCACTAGAGAGCTGAGATTATCCTCACAGAAAATAATCTTCTTAGGCTTTGTTTGCAGGCAAGGTTGAGCTGTTTAAACAGAGCAAGGATGGGGGATCCAAGTCCACGTGTCTCTTATTTAAATGCAGACTGATTTTGCATCTTGTGTTCCTCACCCTCCCGCTTGGGATTCTGCCGGTTGGCTCAGAATAAATGGCTGTAAATCCAGAAACACACTTTTTCCCTCTCCGGTCTTGCCATCACGATACTTCCTGGAGAGCTCTGACTCGGAGAATGGAAACGAGCTCCCTTGGCGCTAGAATTCCTCAGCAGCCCCTGCCTTGTTTTATGAGTGCAGCACATTGCTGTGACAGCTCCAAGAGAACAGAGGAAGGACCGAGTGCCCTTTTCCTTTAACCACCTTCAAGGGTTCAGTGGAAATGTCATTACCTTTGCCAGCTTCCCCAGGCATGCTGTTATGTGGCAGGCACCACTGTGTGGCAGGTGGGATGAGGCTATAGAAGCTTTGACTCCCCATAAGAAAAGGATATTTTCTTCAGCAGGGAAAAGCCTCTGCTTTTCCTTTTCAGATTCTGCTGACTTTGTTGCCAAAAACCAAAGGTTGAAAGGATTGTTGATTTAGATTTTTTCTTCATGAAAAATCAAGGTCCTATCAGGAAAATACAAACTGTTTAGACACATCGCTTCTCCCTCCATGGCAGTCAGATGTATTTTTCTAAACACCCCCTTGCCATGTACCCTCTGTGCATCCATGGAACAGCAGTGACAGTCTCGGAGCTTGCTGTTTCAGATGTAGGGAGGCACCCAGCCCTCCCAGTGGGTCATCTGAAATGTGGAGAAAGGTCATTTCTGCTTCCCTCCTATGTCCTATGTGCCAGCATGACCCTTTTTTATGCCTCATCCAACAGAGTTGGCTTATTTTCTCTGCTCTTCATAATGCCACTGCTACCTCTATTGCAGCATCCCCTGGAAGAATAAGTGTACAGTTGTGCCTAAAGCAGCTGTTTGGAGAAGAAAAACATGTGTATGTATATGGAAATGGTGTCTTGCTAGTCCTTGCCAGACCACCCGGCACTGAATGGCTCAAATAGAGGGTAGCGAAAACATCCAGAGATAAAATGTCACTATTAGGCTGAATTGTATTGTAAATTGAAGGCAAGTGAGCAAGATGCATTTTAAAATGGCTGTTTTGAAGTACATCAGTTTTAAAACAAAGAAGATAGGGCATCCTTTTAGAGTGCCTTAGGAAGCAGTGATTTTTGCAAGACTTTGGGGTCGTGACTGTTACTCAGATGAAAACAAGCTCTCAGGATAATGTTGCAGCCAAAGCACTAAATCACTGCCTGGATATGTAAACAGGAGAGTATTGAGTAGGAATAAATATATCTGGTTTTGGCATGAGTGTGACTGAGATCCATTTCTTATGCTTAGAGCTGCTATTACATTAGAGGCAGATTGTTCTTAAATATTATAATTGTTAAAAGGATTGGAAAATTTGTCCTTTAGTGAGCGATGGAAGGTATCCACCTGAAAAAGAGAAGGTGGAGGGGTGACAATCACAATCTACAGTATATCTGCAATGGTAAACAGCAATTTAATAACAGAGAGCTTTTAAATTTTTAAGACTGAAAGCGTGACATGATTGTGTGGCTGGAAGTTTGAGGTAGACAAATGTAGACTAGAAATAGTCCACACATTTTAAATAATAAGGATTAAGTAATAATAGAACAGTTCTCTACAGTGTGGGAAAGTCATCACTGCTGGCAATTTTCAGTCTTTTCAGTCAAAAAATCCCTTCTTCCGCCTCCACTGAAAGAATTAAAAAAAAAAAAAAAAAAAAAAAAAAAAAAAAAAAAAAA
>JAAGAY010147560.1:0-31248 GCA_011801015.1 Ardeotis arabs
AGTGGAAATCTCATTACTTGGAACACACAGCATATTTAAAAGTAGGTTTGACAAAACACTAGAAAATAAAGGAAACAATCTTGAACTGGCATTGGGATGGTCTAAATGATCTAGCAGATATTTTCCATCTCTGAAGTTTGTCTCATGATTTTATTTAGTGCATTGGAAAAAGGGCATGAGGAATGCTAAAGCCATGCACATGTGAAATATCCTTCAGCAACACCGTGGCTTATTTTAATATAACCTTTAGCAAAACACTGTGGTTTGCTTACTCGCTGATTTATTTTAGGTAGTTCAAAATATTTCTATTAGTGATCTCTTTGAATTAGTTTAGGTGGTGCAATGGATTTGTAGCAAAACACAGCGTGTAACTTGAGTGTACTCTCTGCAGCCAGGTATTTGGTGCCAAGCAAAATTTGTATGTGTAGCTTCTGTTTTAAGCAATTATATGGTGTGTAATACACAGCAGAGAAATTAAGTGGAAGTACATTTTGCCTTAAGGGATTACTGTAGCTGTTGGATTTATTTTAAACAAGTTTTGCCCCTCATACAATAAGGTTCCTGTAATAAATCACTTATGTAATAATCTACAGTATATTAGCTAAAATAATAAAAAAAATGTCAACTGAAAACGAATGGTAAAAGGTATGCTATAGCAAGGAGGCATACTTAGATGTTTGGAGAAAAGTGGTTAAACAGTAGTGGGGATGTCTGACAAACAGAAGCTGTTCTGTAGCTGGACTCACCAGAACGACTTCACTGCAGTGAAGTGCTTATGTAATGAACTGCACGGCCCTCACTGGAGAGTAACCAAACCCGTCCATCTCAACTGTTTCTCAGCTTACTTAAATGAATGGTGATCTTCTCTCTGAAGGAAAAAATGTCAAAATACATGAAGAATGTACATTCAGAGATGTTATGAAATAAAACTAGTGTGGTCGTTAAAGATGAGCCATTTTTGAGCATGGAGGAAGGACAGTCTTCTGAGACGTCAGCATTCAGTCTTCGGCCAACTGATTCTAGCTCCTGTTTGCTAGGGAAATAAGAAGAGTACAGTGAATAAGTCTTACCTAATTGCCGTATAAATTGGCCAAATGGTTTTCAAGACTATTTATTTTTAAGAAGTCTTGTTTTGACTGCTGTAGTTAAGATAGTTTTTGTGTTCCTTTATGTGATAGAATAAAATGACAGCTACACCCAATCAAGCTGCATTGCTGTGCAGTACATCAGCTCCTTTCAACAGACCTGATTTCCAGAATAACCCTTTCCCCCAGACGTTTGCTTTCCTTTGATTCCAGCAATGAGACCCAAAGACCCAAAGGGATTTCATTCAGAATGCTTGTGACTTCCAGCTTTGTGAAGCCACAAAAAAAAGGCAGGAGGAGTGGCAAATCTCAGAAACAACTAAATTGAAATGCAAATTCCAATTTATTGTTTGCAAACTCTTTCAAGAACTTGTAGCAAACTTTTAAAGAATTAAATAGGTATGAGAACATGGTATTTTTCAGTAGTGCCTTTTGTACATCAAATAATTTCCTTCTTGTTCATGAACTTCCACTTTTTCCTGCTCTGTGTAGTTTCAATTCTGTTTACAGCCAATATACAGAATGATAATTTGCCACTGAACCTCTTGCAGAGCATCAGCCTTGCTCACAGAAAGGTTCTTCCTTGTCCCCTTGCCCTGTGTGGCCATTTATTGATGGTGAGATTAGCAAGTCTCTTAACTTCCTCTTTCACCCTTATTTCCCCACTTAAAAAAGCCCAGAAACACATATTTAATATTGGTTAATATTTGCGCGCCAGCATTTGTAAAACACTTCCAGATCTGTCCTGGCAGAGTCCCACTGGTGCGGGATTGGCTGTCCGATTGTTGCCGTTTTTGTGATAGTTGTTGCTTTGTGTATGAAATAAAAATGGGCACACAGACTGGGATCAGCCTCTACAATTGATACTTTAAACCTCTAAAACCTACAGACTCGGGTTTGTTCCTGTGTTAACTGAGCACCTGGCAGTTCAGTCCTTCACATGACCAGTTGTTTCTCTGAGAGGAGTCTCTCTGCACTCTTTCTCCTTCTGAATTCTCGGCTAGGCTTGCATTCGTTCCCACAGCCTTTGGGCCTCTACTTTTATCTTGGCCTTGCAGTCCCTCTTGGCCTCCTATCCCCTTTGGGCCTCTGCTTTTTCACAAGCCTCCCACACCCTCTCAGCCTCCAACCACTTTTTAGCCTCTACTCCTCCTCAGCCTCCCGTACACTCTCAGCCTCCCATCTCTTCTTGGCCTCTATTCCATTTCAGCCTCCCACCCCTGTTCAGCCTCGGACACCCATCTCAGGCTCCCACCCATGGCCAGCCTCTACATTCAGCCTCCCACCCCGCTTGGTCTCTACTCCTCCTCAGCCTCCCACACCCTCTCAGCCTCCCACTCCTGGCCAGCCTGTACTTTCAGCCTCCCACCCCTTTTCAGCCTCTACAGCCTCTCAGCCTCCCACACCTTTCCAGCCTCAACTCCTCAGCCTCCCAAACTCTCTCAGCCTCCCTACTCTGCTTAGCCTCTACTCCCTCTTAGCCTCCCACCCCTTTTCGGCCTCTACTGTACTTTTGGCCTCCCACCCCTTTTCAGCCTCTACTTTTTTTTTTTTCCAGCCTCCCACACTCTTTCAGCCTCCCACACCCTTTCAGCCTCCCACACCTGGCCAGCCTCTACTTTCAGCCTCCCACCACTGCTTGGCTCTACTCCACTTCAGCCTCCCACCCCTTTTCAGCCTTTACTCCCTCTCAGCATCCCACACCTTCTCAGCCTCCCACCGCTGGGCAGCCCCTACTTTCGGCCTCCCACCCCTTTTTGGCCTCCCACCCCTTTTCGGCCTCTACTTTTCTTTTGGACTCCCATCCCTTCTCGGCCTCTACTTTTCTTTTGGCCTCCCACCCCTTTTTGGCCTCTACATTCCTTTCAGCCTCCCACCCATTTTTGGCCTCTACTTTCATTTCGGCCTCCCACCCCTTTTCGGCCTTTACTTTTCTTGCAGCCTCCCACCTCTTTTCAGCCTCTACACCCTTTCAGCCTCCCACCCCTTTTCGGCCTCTACACCCTCTCAGCCTCCCCCCCTCTTCGGCCTCCCACCCCTCTTCAGCCTCTACTTTCCTTTCGGCCTCCCACCCCTTTTCAGCCTCTGCATTCTTTTCGACCTCTACACCCTCTCAGCCTCCCACCCCTTTTTGGCCTCCCACCGCTTTTTTGCCTCCACTTTTTTTTTTCGACCTCCCCACCCCTTTTTGGCCTCTACTTTTTTTTTCAGCCTCACACCCCTTTTTGGCCTCTACTTTCCTTTTGGCCTCCCACCCCTTTTTGGCCTCTACTTTTCTTTCGGTCTCCCACCCCTTTTTGGTCTCTTCTTTTCTTCTTAACTAAAATGGTCTTGTCTGTGCAGAGCAGAATTCTTGAAGCATGGCAGTGCCCTGGATGCGCTCATAAAAGACAAAGTATTAATTTGACAGCTAAAAAAACCCAGATAAAATTTATGAGCTGGCCTAAGCAGCTGTTCTGTCCGGTTGTTCTTCAGGAACGCTCTGCCCTGTGTTATGGGCTGAGTCCATCTCCCTCTCATCACCAGCTCCAGAAAACCTTGCAAAGTCTGGCACACGAGAAGTGAAGTTGCACCATTCAGAGGTGACACAAGAAGTTGACTGAACAGTTAATCTGGGCAGGAAGCAGACTGCTTCTATCTTCTTCCCTCCTCTGTGGCCTTTAAAAATGAAAAATAATATCTTAATAATATTTTGAAGTCATACCGTCTCTTTCAAAAGGTGTGTTTCAAAGATCATACAAATTTAAATAAAAACAAACATGTAACGCTAGCGTGTAACACTAGAGATTGTAAGACTTATTTCTCTATTCATATAGCTTTTTTTCCTCTGATCTGTTTCATAATCTATGCTTTCCTATACCAAATTTTTTTTTTTTTTTTTTTTTTTTTTCAGCGGGTGTGATCTATATCCCAGCCCATGCTGCATCGCAGGCCAAGCAGAGTATTTCCTAACCCTCATTTGGTGTTTGCTCACATATTGCATGCTGAATCTGAAGCCCATTTTCAGATTTGTTTTTCTTTTAAATGCATAAAACCTGTTACATCTATGCAATTAAATAACGAGAAGGAAAATGAAAACTCAGGATTACCCATTGTAGGCTTGCATGCTGCGTGATGAACACATGTGCTAAATACAGTGTTGCAACTGGGTCACACGCTTTGGACCAATCCTTTATGGCAGTGATATTTAATAAGGAAAGAGTGATTGTCATGGATAAACTCAGTGTGGATGTTAAATAAATGTCTCTAGCCCTCACACCCATTACCTTTATCGTGGCTGTTTCACTTTTGTTAACTTTGCTTTTCAAGCTTACATTTGGGGTTCCTGTTGAAGTACTGGAGACCATTACATTGTTAAATACTTCACAGAAAATGCTGTCTTTCTCTTTTGAAATGGTGCTATGTGCTATAAGCAGGCATAGAAATTAAAAAAAAAACAAAACCAAAACCCAAAACACTTAAGAAAAGACATGCCTGGAAACTCTACTCAGCAAAGCCTTTGTTGGTATTGTTTCTTTAGTTTGATAATTAACACTTAAGTAGTCTTAAACCTCTAGGGAGATCTGCAGTCCTAGAAATTAGGTTGTTTTACTGCTTGATTTTATTTACTGTCAGTGAAATTAGTGGTCGTTCAAGGTGACAGCCTAACAGGTCTGAGCATTAAAGGTCTGAGCATTTTTTCTCCCAAATCAGAGTTTAAGCAGGCTTAAGTGCAAGCTCTTCTGCCTTGGCGTTTAGAGAACCCACACCCTGCGCAGAGGAGGGACTCTCCTGGCTGTGGGAAGTCATAACCTCCGTGCTCCAAGAGCATTGGTGTTTATGGTGATGAGTTTTGCAGTCCATGAAGAATTGCTTAGAGACCACCCATGTTGTAGACTTCCAGGTCCATTAGAAATGGGTTTAGTGAGTACCGAGTTGATCAATAATTGAAGTTTTCTTTCATATTATTTGCTCTGCTGAGGCTGTTCAGTCCCTTTGATTTAACTCTTCTGATACATTTGCCAATAAAGGCAACAATTGATAAATCTTTATGAGCCAAATCTCTTAGAGGTGTATGGGTACTAATTTCAAGAAGAGAAAGCGTGCACACGTTTGTAAACACTGCTTTGAAATGGGTCACCTTTACTCCAGAGCTAATTTCTGGCTGAAGTGTCATCAGAAGCCATTTTTGAAGGAGTTTCCATTTTCAGCCCTTCAGCTCTGTTTTGGCTCATGCAGTGTGGAAAACAAAGTGCAAACCCTCCTGATACTGAAAGAAGATTCACAGTCCCCACAACCAAGGGGAGCTACTGTGAATGGAAGCCTTATTTTGTCTATGAGAACACTCTTTCAAATACTCAAGCATCAATGTCTAACTTGTGAGCATTGAATAATGAACTGTGTTATGGGACTGGTACCAAAACAACTGGTAGATCCTACTCTATTTGAGTCACGGAGAGTAGGTATGGAATGTCATTGCCTTCCCCATGGAAGCTATTTCTGCTTCCCTCCCCCCACTCGCACTCTGTGAAATGCAATCCCACATGAGAAAGTCAAATCTTCTATGAGCATGGCAAGGACATTATGGAGACCAGGCAGCATATTTGCATATTGTCATAATCATAAACATGTATTTTTTTCCATTTGTGCTGTGATGTTCTCCATTCATATTCTAAGTAGCAAAAGCTTTTTGCTGTGATTGGGCCCAGTCCTCAGTGGACAAGAACCAAGTGTATCACATGGTATTTATGAATCTAAAAGAGTTGTCTTTCAAAACATATCTAAAAACATATGGGAGTTACGCGAAGCAAAGCAATTGCAAGTTCATTTGTTATTTCAACAAGCTCATTTCTTATGATTTCAGTTTTATATTAGATGTGGAACTGTTTGCAGGTTGTTTGTCGTCATATATTTTTCATTTCGTTCCTTGGGTTAAAGAAACGAAAGACTGAAATGTACCATCCCTGCAGAGGAATGGATGCACGATCTGTAGCATTTTTTCCTTCCCTTCTCATTCATTTGTCAGATGGCACGCGATAAACTTTTCAGGCAGTAATGTAGAGGCTGTCAGTTCTACAGTGGTGATGGGCGATCGTCTGATGTGCCACTCTCAGCATTTGGGGTTCCTGGCTGCAAGGGTGTAGGTCTCTCTCTGGGAAAGCATTTGCGGGGTTAGTGAATCACTGGGCTGTGTCAAGCGTGAGAGATTTTTAGCAGCTTCCTCAGAAATCCTTTACTAGCAATTGCACTATGATGGCCCATTACATTACTCACTCCTACAATGGATTTATAAAGTATCATTTGTACACAAGAAGATATTTATTTTAAAACGGTTCAATATACGCATTTCTCCAAAGCATATTGTCTGTTATATCAGTGCTCCCTAAGAAGAGAAAATATATTTGTTACTTGTAATTTTTAGTTTTATTTTGTCGTGTGCTTTTAGTTTATATGTGCTATCGCTGACCTTTTCCATGTTGAATTGTATGAGTAATTTTGTAAGCTGAGGACTAAGCTCTGGTTAATATGGGTTGCTTTTCTACGTATAACAAAACGTTTCTACATGATGAGATTCTCTTCCTATTTCTGAGAGTGTCAGGAGGGAAAAAATAAACAAACATGAATTTTAAACAATTAGAGATATGATTGATTTAGTAGCTGTATAAAGGATGATGATACTATTGTCTGCCTTTGGAGATCTGTTGGTATCAGGTCCCAAAAGTTTTGCCAAGGAGGAAGTACTTGACCTTCATATGATGCATGCAGCTAGTGGAGATCTGGCTGTAGCAAAGGTATATTTTCATGTAAATTTTATCTATGTGACTAAAAAGAAACTTTACAAAGATAGGCAGTACGTATATTTTAACCTTAAAATCCTTTTTTCATTGCTGCTGTTAACTCTAAGTTAAAATAATGCAAGTCAATACGATGGATTGAGTGGGCTTGTTAATTTTGTTCTTTGCACCAGGAAAGAACTTAGGAGGTCAGGCTTATGAAATGGATACAGAATGAGGGAAACTTACCTGGGGCTGATTCTGAAATGGGAGTTGAGTTGGTTACATATTGGTAGAAAATGTGTGCAGGTGGAGAGATGAAAGCTTTCATGTGGCACTCCAGTGCCTTTCCACCAGAGCTGGTGGGGACATCTGGGCAGACCGAAGGAGGAGCATGGGGTACAGGCACAGACGCATCCGTGGCCCGCGAGACTGTGTGTGTGCTAGGGATGGTAACACTTGCTGCTTCAGCTTCTGTAATAATTGCAGAATAACCACACACTGGCCCTATGGGTTGAAGTGGAAGTATGTATTTTTTTCTTCCCTGAAGAAATTCTATTTAGTTGGATTTTGTGTAGGAGGGATGTAATTATCACCTCATCTGTGAATCTGGTTGGGATTATTTTTTGTTTCTCAGTTGTGTCTCTTAGAAAAATGAGAATAAGATAAAATGGTAAATTAGCAGTTTTTAGGCTGGTTTATAGTGGTTGGATTTTTGGTAAATGTTTTGGATTTGGGAGTTTTCTATGCACAGGAGAGTGTTACATGCATCATTCTTGTCTGACATGGTTTGCTGTAGGTAGTAAAGTTAAGCTGACAGTTCAGTGGCTTTTGTTAGGAATACCTGGTCAAAAATATATACTGCATGCTCTATCATGACTTCTTTTTAGAAAGAGTAGATATGAAAAAAGGAGCTTGATATATCATATTCTCACCAGCCCATCTGACACACTGTTGAGTCAACTTTGCTGGGAGACATCCAATATTTCATTACCTTGTAGTCTTCAGGGCCATGTTTAAGGCAGTTCAGATGTTTCACTGCCTTTTTATTTATTTTTAAAGGGTGTCAAAATCCCTTATTTTTCATGTATTTATTTTCCTTCTTAAAAGAGTGTCAGAAATACCATATTTCCCATACACGCTCTAAACCTGTGGCCCAGGGTGGCCTGCCATATCTCTGTGCCTTATCTGTCAGCCGTGCTGGAGCTGATGTGATGTATTTCAGTAACACGGATGATTTAAGAGATGAACAGCCATCTGTTAAAAGGGGAACTGAGCTACCAGGGTTAGCATTTTAAGTCAGGCTTTGAATCAGACCAAAAGCAAACTGAAGCTTGAAAATAGCTGAAGGAAACCATGGGAGCGAAATGCCCGAATAGCAGGTGTCATGAAGCAGCAAACAAGCTTACAACCCCGTTCTTGAAAAGTTGTCCAGGGAGTCCTGTTTCACTGCTTCATGGATGAACGTATAAAACACAGAGAACAGCAGCTGTGCAAAGAAAAATAACAACCTGATAATCAGGCTCCTGTTGGCATTAAATACTTGTGAGAGTCCAGTGCTTGGGTATCATAACTACAGTGTAACCTGAAATATCCCCCCGTGGCACTGTAAAATTCCTCCCATCTTTAGGAAGGTCGTAGGGGAGAGCTCTCTTGATCTTCTGATGAGAGCCAGTACCAATATTATCTTTTTTAATCCTAATCCAGACACAGCTATATACTCCTGTATTACCTAGGCATCTGTGCTTACGTGGCTAAATTGGTTCTTAAGAGTTTGGTTGCTATTTATATATAATATTTATATACATTGCTGAACCTTTATGACAACAAAACATGCAGATAAAGGACTGATATTCTTACAAAGCCATTATCGAGCCATATATCATCTCTTCTGTCTTGGCAGAGTGCAGGCTCCCTGGTGATGCTCACAACTACTCTGAAAGGATGCATCTTAAAATTGCCTCATCGCCGATACTTTCATTTTTGTTTTCCTATGCTACAATATAGCATTCATAAAATTTACACTGCCAGTAATCTGAATATTTGTGGAAATCAATGTCTGTAACTACTTTTGAGCTGGGATGGGCCTATTTCTTCTTTTTTTTTACCCTGAAACTTACTCTTCAGTGCAAAATACACATTGCAACAACATAAAAATAGCAGAGAAAAGTGGAAGAGTAAGGATGCTTTTGGACTGAAGATTCTAACTTGATCAGTTCCAGGACTCTGGCAAAAAGTATGGGCTGGGCTAACGACTGAGTAATCATATCAGGAGAAAAATCACAGCTTTGGACCTCCCTCATAGAATTGGAAGGGCCCTGAGATATCTTTCTGGAGTTTTGTCATGTGATTGTCATTTCTATTCCACTTCACTTGCCCCACTCTATCAGGCTCTTAAGTTATAAAACAGTGAAACAGCGTAAGAGAGGCTTGGAATAATTTATTTCAAATGATACAAAACTAATCTTTAAATCTAACAGGATTATTTTTTACATTTTAGCTGCTAAATTCATGTCACAGTGGAACTGAGGAAGAAAAAGCAAGATGGTTATCAGAATTGCATGATATTAACTTCCACTACTTCACAGCCTGCTGTGAGCAGAAATGCAGATAAAAGCAGATAAATCCCTGCCAAGAGGGAAGGTGTTCCAAATACATGGGGTGGGGATGGTATCAAGAAAAAGTGCCAGTTTGGATAGGGGAAAACTGGATAGGCTGTGCTGTAATGGATGGCTATTTTTCTGTAAGTGACTTTGCACAAAATGAAAATATTTTCTTTCTAGAAGTTAAGACAAAAAAAAAAACCCAAAAACACCCTGATTTTTTTTTTTTCTCTCCAGTTGAAGATCAATATTTTTTTCAAATCAACGTGTTCTGGAAAACACAAGAACCTGATAGTCAAAGGTACCAAGCACCTATTGTCTTGGAAATATTTATATTAATTGAAAGTATTCAGGGCTACTGAAAACTGTCTGTGTTCATTCAGTAAGCAAAATGAAATATTGCTCTGTCTGTTTCGAGAGAGGTCGCATGGATGTGTATGTACATACAGGTCTTGCATAGATACACCTGTAAGCACTCATTGGAAATGTTGGAATGCCTGGAACCAAGGAGGGAAGATTTTCTTCCACTGACAGCTGGGCTAACTCAATTGTAGGTCTTAGGACTTCTGTGTCAGGGCTGGAGGCTTCCTCTTCCTTAACTAAAAACTGTGCTTAAAATTGGAGAAGAGCCAACCCAAAAATATTAGAAGAGAAGAGAAAAAATGAATGAAAAAAAAAGAGAAGGCGAAACCTCAGCCCTATAAGTAAATGCCATTTACTCTGCACAGAAGACACTTAACTTTGAGAAGTTGGAGGAGTCGAGTTTTTAACCTTTTAATAACAGAAAACAAGAGTGTGGGCCTTCCTGTCATCCATTTAATTCAGGAGATCTTGAAAACTGTATTCTGAAATCTGCTATTTAACACTGAAAGGCAAAGATAAAAACTGGTGCAAAAAAGGTCATATAGAATGCTGCTTAAAAAGGTATTGTGTTATACTTCCATATAAACGTTATACTGGAAAATCTTTGAGAGGGGTATCCTGTCCTTTAAACTTTTAGGCATTTATGGCCTTAATTATGCTTTTCACCAAGATTTTGCATATTTAATATTTCCTTTTAGAGCTTTCAAGAGTCTCAATTATTAATTCCACTGAGGATTTATAGGTCCTCTGAATATCCCTTAAGTGTAAAGGTTGTAGACTCATCAAATACTGTTTTCTTCCTTTAAATTTTTACAATTTCTATATCAAATAGGTGACTGCAGTTTCAGAGTTGAAAGTGGAGTATTTATTGCTTGGAGTTCTCTCTACCTTTCCAAATAGAAGCAATTACTCCATGATCTGCACTGAAATGCATATCTTTTAGATGTGGTTACAGAATGCAGAGAAATGATCTGTAATTCACGACAACAGGTAGTTATTTTTCATATTGCATGGCCAAAACAATAGCATCTCACCTAAAGATGCTATTTTTAAAGTGAACTGCCTGAAATGGAGAACAGTGTTAACCAGAAGCCTATGAATAAGTCATGGAGCCTAATTTTCCGTTATTACAGCCATTGTTTAAAAATGCATGTCTACCCAGGACTTTGTAATGATTTTGTATTACTTAAAAAAACTTTTACAGTTCTTTTTTCCTCTCAGTTATTTCCTTGCTTCTTCATTAACTTTGCTCTCCTCCAGTGTTTGTAGGGCTTCTGAAAACCAATCGGACATAAAAAAAAATATTTTTTTTTAAATCACCCTCGAGACTATCAATGCTTTAGATACTTTTATGCTTCTTTTTTCAAATGCTTTCACCATGTTATGCTTTGGCATCTGTAGCAAAACCCATTAGCTGTGACAGGTTAAGATGCCTCTGCAGACTTTCCCACAAAGGAACTGAGTCAGTGCCAACTATTATTCCGTACAGCACGCTGCACCATCTCTCAGAAGAAGGCCAAATCTATAACTCTGCTCTTAACTTTGTGGTCCTGTGGGGGTAGCTACTCTGAAGAATGATCTCAGTTGCTCAGCGGAGTATTTTTCAGTCCTGGCTATACCATGGTTTTGGTTCATTAAACCATAGGCGACAAGGACAGTATTCAGCCATTCAGTAGATCTTCTATCTGTGGCACATATGTAATTGTTATAGGTTTAGAGAGTGCTTGTAGATGAAATATACAATATACTAATTAAATTAAATTAAATTTCACTGATTGTGGAAACTCCACAAGCGATATGAGCCAACCTGTAGTTTCTGCATATCTTTGTACTACTGACCAAGTTGCTAACCGGTCCTCTTCAGCATTTCTAAGTGGACCCCAAACTTATGTGACCTCTTGCAAGACGTTGCCATGTAACGCATGGTAAGATTCATATTCCAGATTAGAAGATCCAGCATGAGGATTATGCCTGAATTCTGGCCAGTTGTGTCACTGAGAATGAATGAGGGCAGCCTCACACATCCTCAAGGTGGAGATGTCATAAAAAAGTGTGGGTTATACATCGATGTGATAAATCCCCAGAATCCCCTCCCATTTACAGGTGGATCACGTGTTCTTGCATTAGAGGCTGTATTTGACAGAACATTTTGATGTGCACAAAGAGTAGCAGTGATGAATTAATGGCATCATTTGGGCTGGAAATAAACGGCAGCTTCATAATTCTGGCACTGATGGCTTCGTTTAGATGAAGTTGTGATTGAAAACACCAGTAAGCAGACTATATGCAACATTGCTAAGGGTATGAAAACAAATATATTGGAAACTTAGGAGATAGATGTTGGTATTTCTCATACAAATCGACCAGATTACCTTAATTCTGTCCCCCTCCTGCAATACCATCTTGCTACTTCATGATTTTTTTTTTGCTAGTAGCAGAGTTTTGCAGTGTTCTTTTACTTTGGTTCCACATGAAAGACAGAGATAATCTTCCAATATAAGGCCAATGTTTCCTTATGAATTTAGGGGTGCATGATCTGGTTTCTGTTCAAGAACTACCTGCAAACAAAGGCAATAGCACAGCTGGTAGGATAATACCTAGCCCTTTGGGAGGGTTTCTTGCCTATAAATCTCAAGTAACTTGAAAAAGGTGCATGAATATTATTATGCTCACTTTAAAGAGGGGTCAAATGAGGCATAGGAAAGGTAAGTGATTGCAGGTGAAACAGAGACAAGGCTGGAAATGGAATAGGTTCAGCCCTCCTAAGTTACTGTTCTGCTCCCTTACCTGTTGGACCATCATTTTTCTCAGGCCTCTTGTTTTGAATGCCTCCTATCAAAGGGTTTTTAAAAATTTCCTTACAGTGAATATTCATTTTGAGAATAACTGATTGCAGAGGCTTGGTTCACACTTCTGTGGTTCCTTCTTGTAGCACTGAGTGTCTGTTTGCAGAGCCCTTTACACGTTGCTGCTGTTGCTTCTCTGCAGAGCGCCAAGCGCTCTTGGTTGGAAATTCAGCGCAGCTACATCCTGCGCTGGTTGACTGTACCCATGGAAATGCCAGCTGCTGCTGAAAAGGTGCGATCTCAATCAAGTCTAGAAAGCATGAAACGTGCCACTTTTTTTTCTAGTGTGCTCCGTTCCCTGAATAACAAGGAAAGCTAATTAACATGAGATGGCAAATGAATTGCAGTATCTGCCAGTTCAGCGATGCCGAGTCCTCTTTAGCATTCTCTTTGCTTCCATCCACCACAATAAATTCAGATTAGGTATGGAAACATCCAGTTGAAAAATATCCTTACTTTTAGTGTTGCATAACTTATATTCTGACACATCATGTAAGATTCTGATACAGGGCACCTCACAAACCGCTGCAGAAATACAAGAAGAACAAGTATTAGCTTGTGATATCACTTGGCCAATCTGGAATTTTGATACAAATATGGAATATATCGGATTTCCTCTTTTGGGAAGGTAATTTTTAATTACCCATCCTACTAATATAATTAACTGGCTTCACAACTCTAATTCTAACATCCTCACATTGCTAAAAATCCAGTTAATTTTAATTCAATTTTTCAAGTCCGAGTGCTCTGTTACCTGCCATAAAGGGATTATTTAGTAGCTTCAAAATTATATTGCTGGTACTGAGTTCCTGGATGTAGGCCCTGGAGTTTTAAGATGGACAAACCAAGCTGAAAATCATTAACATTTTCAGAATTACTAAGTTTAAACCAAATTTTAAAATGCTACTTTGTTTTTTAAAAAGCACTTATTTATTTTGTAGATACAGCTCTTACCCAAGCCTGATAAATACCTGTAAAGAAAGGGGAAGCTGTGCTAAAAGGAGGAGGAATGAAAAATTGTTTCCACAGACGTTTGTAAAGCTGAGACTCTCAGGAGACTGATACTTTGACTCTCCAAATGAATATCACGAACAATTGTTATACAGAAATGAAATCTGTTGTCTCTTTCTCTAACTGTTTTCAGCCCAAGAGGTATTCTTGCAGGTCTTGAACCACTGCTTGTACACCACATCATTGTTTCAACAAGACTTTTATTCTTAGAAGTTACCGTGTAAAATTGTGGCTCAGCCAGTGTGGGCTCCCAGTGATCTCTTCTCATTTTCGTGCTAAAATAAAATTAATGGTCCTCTTTGCTTCAGTGGATATAGCATACTCAACGCCTCTAAGAGACTGGTGTGTATTATCCTCTTCCCAATACAACAATAAACAAAGTAGCTGAAATCTATGACAATTGTTCCCATTCATATCTGTTGAGGACGTAGAGATTGAACACTGCACCTACAAGATCTTTTATTACAGCTGGGGGGGGGAGAAAAAAAATTAAAGAGCTTCAAAGTTCTGGTTGAATTTCTAGGCTAGCAAAGATAAAACAGTTTCCATTAAAAATGTTGAAATTAAAGAATTTTTTAAAAATTATATAGGAGTCACTGAGAAATAAAAACGAGCAATGCAGAAAATACATTTCTTTACCTTACCATCTGAGAGAAAAGCTGCACCTCAAAAGTGGTTCAGAGGGACTTGATTGCCTGGGATCTGTGAAATCCTATTGCTTGAGCATTGCTTCTGAGGGGTGTTTTCCTCTCAGATGTTCTTCAGTGCCTCACACCAAGCAAACCACACTGTTTGTTTGCTTTTTAAACGCAGGACTGCTGAGTCCAGGCTCAGGTTGGTGGTTCAGTTTGCAGTGGAACCTCACAAGCAGTTGGGCCAGAACAACTGAGGCAGGAGGATCCCTCGGAGAAGGTACAAGTGAGCTTGAGACTAACTCCAACTCCAACCACCAAAGAAAGTGTACCATGAGGTTACTCAGGAGGGTTGGACACGGCATGGCCCAGATGAATCCGAGATATGGGTTAGGGCCTTGTTGGAGAAGCCTGTAGAGTGGGAAAGGTTTTATGAAGGACCACAGGGTATCGTCTAGGGGCCAGGTAGGGCAGCTCACTTGGCTAGTTGAGATTGAACTCGTACATCAGTATGGACATATCCTGTGACTTTAGGTGCTCTCACTCTGACCTGGCCTAGGAAAACATGGGCTCTAGCAAGTCAGCTCAATTACCCATATCTATGTTTATGGATATAAAACAGACATACAAAACTTAGCATGCATCCTATGAATTATCAGGGGATTAATTGTTTTTAATAAAATGTGAGGATGCTTTTGGATTAGAAACTTTTTTTTCATCCTAGTATTTTTCATTTAAAGCTAATGTTTAAAATGTGTTAAATAATTAAAAAAAAAAAAGAAGAAAGGATATGCTTAAGCATATTCTGCTGACAGTGCACTGACTCAGTAGATATTTCAGGGCCAGTACTATGGCTTGAATGCAGATGATTCATGCAGACTTCACTTACACTTGGTCCATGAGTCCTTAAAATATTGAGTCCATTTTGGCTCAGTAGTGCTATCTAAAAGTTTACAAGGTGCGAAGCGTTTCTCACAATGTAAGAACAGAGAATTATGCTTGAAAATAAAAGTGGCTGCTTGAAGCCTGGCTGGCTATCAGAAGAAACACCGCAAGTGAATAAAGCAAGGGGAGTATTGTGAGCACGGCCACCTTCAGAGCAAATGGAGCATCGCTAGCCTATCGTGGATTTCCACAACAGCATGGCTGAATCTACAGATAGCCAATGGCCAAAATGTCGTTTGGAACAGCACCTGGCTGCAGCTGTTAGTCACTTTGAGCTGGCTGATAGTGGGGTATCCGCTCTGATTCTGTCTGCTCGCTATGTCTCACACTTTTTTTGATCAAGTTTTTTACCTTTGGTTTGAAATCAGGACTGAAGGGAGGAGTCAGCCCTCCTCTGCTGATGAGGGGAATCCTCATTTTCTTTCAGAGCAGCTGCACTGAGCAGACTTCCTCCGTTTGGGAAGCATCAGCAGGGCTTTCAGCATGGGCTGTCCTGCTCCTGTCGTTTGCTCTGGTGCAGCAAATAAATATCTTTGTTTTTCCATCTAGTCTGGGCTTTCAGAGAAAAATCAGGGGGGAGACCAAGTTGGCCATTTTCATACAGTGCCACCTGTATTTAATACTTTGTTAAAGCTGGGAGCGAGCTGCGTCAGTCTCTCCCTAAGGTGCTAGAGATGACTTTAGATAAACACAGGTGAAGTCATAGAAGTCTTAGAACCGTCTTGTTTCAGCATCTTTCAGTCTTATTTTTTATATTCTTTCTTGTTCAGTATTCATCTTCTCTTTGTGTTCCATTCTTGAGAAAGCATCTCATTGCTTTGACAAAGGGAATTTGCAATGTTTAACAAAACATTTCCCTGAGAGGCACAATAGGCAATGCTGGGGTATTTTTATTCTAAGATTTCATGGATTCTGATATGCTAGACGTGTCAGTACAAAATCACTCCAGGACATGACACTACATATCCATGCATGAAATTAGTTGCATTTTAATTAAAAAAAAAAAAAAAAAAAGTATTTTGAACACAGTAGCAAAAATGTGTAAGAAAAAGTGAATATATTGTGATCCATTTCCAGGTTTTCTGTTTAAACATGAAGGATTTGACTGGCCTGCTGGCCATAAAAGACTGTGAGTTAGAGAAAAAGAGTCATTTGGCTACACTTAATCCATGCCCTGGAAACAATCAAGAATTGTTCCCCACAGTATATTTTGTAGTATTTTTGTCTTGTGATTTGAGAGTAAGCTGCAGTCATGAGATAACTGGGTGCAAGTTCAATTCACATGCTAACTCTTATTCCCAGCAGAGTACTGGAGTGGAGGCATTATATTAAAGCTCTCTCCTCTGTCTATACCTCCGAGCATTGTTACCAGGCTCTGGAGAGATGTGTGTACAGCTGCCTTCTACTGGAGTGAAGTCTGCATCTGAGGCTCATATACTGTAGTCCAAAGAAAAAAGAATCCAAGAAATTTTTCCCTCTACTTTCCTATGTTCTCTAAGCCTTAATGTTTTATATTAAACAAAACTTCATTCAAAATTCTGAAAGTACCTTGCAAGTCTCACCACCATAGGCAGGTACTCATCATTCGAGTACACTAATCACTCAGGAAGTTACTAAATGTAGTTTAGTTATTTTCTATTTTTAACTACTCTTTAAAACAATTAATTACAAATGTGGTAGATAGGATTTTTAATGAATAAGCTTTCAGTGTTTTTTAAAGTTAAAAATAAATGCTTCAATGAAAACTGAACTTCCTATGAAAGAAAAACAAATAGAAGTATCCAATTTAGTCCTGAAATAGCCATCTCACAGATGGCATGTGATGGCTATCTTGTTTATGTGATTTTAGAAGATAGCTTTGACCACAAGCCAGAGTGCAACTGTTTTTCACATAGTTTAGTCTGTGTTTAGTATGGTTTCCTTTTTATTGGCTGCATGATATGTTATCTGTCTTCATTACTCTTTAAAAGCATGCCTTGCCCCTCAGGACAAAATGCAAACTCGTCTGAGCCCATGTAGTCAGGTGACAAAAGTCACTTTTGCAGTTTAGGTATGAACTTCCTTCCACGTCTGACCTTTTACTCTTGAGCATAGACGTTTATTGACTCTATTTCCTAGCAGTAGTAACTACCAGGGCCTTCTTTTCAGCAATCAATCCATATCATTTTGCAAAGAAACAGAGCATGCTGGTGGTGTGATTGATTTACACGTTATTTATCTTTTTCTGCCTGGTTTAAATTGGTCAGCTTGATCCTATTCACATGATAAAAATCGTAATGTCTCAAATTACTTACTCAATAAACTGTGGATTTGTCTATTATTAGTGATCATTAGTGTTATAATACAGCATAGAAATTTAGAGCAAATTAACTACATATGCAAGCTGCTGGGCTCATCTGCAGTTAATCATAAGCATACTGTTCAAGTGGGCAGAGGATTTTGCAAGAATATTTCCAGGAAGAATTTGTGGGAGGAGAGCTAAATATCCTTGGGTTGTTATTTTTTTTTTTTTCCATGCCATAATCTTGGTCTCCCAAATGAATGTTTATCTGAGACGTAGTCAATGACTGAAAGTACAAAAGAGAATTATAGCTCAAATTAAAACAGCTTCTCATGCTGCCAATTCCAAGGCTCCAAATTTTTATGACCATAAATAATGAATGGAAGTTCCATGTTGATACAACCCCCTCAGCCTCCTCTGCAGGCTTGACAAGGCTCCTGGTTCAATCGTTCCCCTTTAATAAAGGCTATCGTAGCCCTGCAACAGAACGATGTGGTGGGATGTACAGCCTTGCGTGTTATCAGATGATGACACACACACTGAGCACCGTGAGTTATCGCTTCCAGTCACCATTATTTCCTATGAAAATAATAGCTTCCAGTCACCGTGGGTTGCTCTGAGATTGCATTCATACTGATGTAGATTAAAAGTGAAGGGATTTCTTGATAATTACTGGTTTGTCTGGCACAAGAAGGCACAGATGGAGGGAAGGAGGTTTAACGTAAAAAAAAATCATTAGAAAACAGTCCTAGCTTTCTGCAGTTTGCAATGCCCGTTCCTCATTCTTAAATACCATTGCAAGCTTCAGCTGGGATTTGGTGGCTGAAACTGGCTGATCATCCTGGAGCCTCTTAAAAAAAATAATACAACGAAGGTGCAACATCAATACGTGTTAACTCGACTGGTTCATGCACCTTAGAGCGCTTCCCTCAGATCCAGGCCTGTGAGCATGGATGGGACCAGCTGCTTGATGGCTCCTGGGGCCCTTCCATAGCTGTGGCTGTGGTGCTGGCAGGTCTGTCCATCCATGACAGGCTGTGTCTTGCCACTAGGCCAGTTTCTAGAGAGACTGGCCTGTTTTAGTGTTGCTTTGTATGCTGCTAGTGAGACAAATGAATCTGATGGGGAAAAACACACCCTGGGCCTGCCAGAATTGCTATGCGTGCATGGCAGGTCTGCATGGAAGGAACTAATGTGCTTGCTCTTTTTAGTAAAATCTGCTAGGTGCCATAGCAATAAAAGTGGGAACAGCCTCTCCAAAAACATTAAGAATATTTCACATGCAGTACCGTCAGGAGTTATTTTATGAGCTTCTGCCTAAACCTCCAGGCTGCAAAATCTACATGTGTGAGCACTCAATCTGAAATGCGAGGGTTTCCAAAGTATTTTTTTTTTTCTTCCCACATTTTTAATGCGTCAGGGCTAGGCACTTGGCTGTACAGTAAAACTGTCCTGAACGAGGTTAGCGTGCAGTTGCAATGCTTCCCTACCTGGCAGCTGGTCACGCACCTACCAGCTCACTTTGATTCCTCTTGTTGGCAGGGGTCAGAGGGAGACTCAAACTCCTACATTTGAAGGCACCAGGAGACATTTTAACTGCTCTGCCACCCCACTCCGAGAGACGCCAATAGGCACATTGTTAAAACTTGTTAAAATATTATGTTCTATTGCATATTTTTGTTTAAAAATAGAGTTTCAAACTGTTTCTATGATACTTGGCTGGTGCAAGACAGATACTCCCATCCATCCATCCTAGAAATTAATACCATTGGCATACATCTTGCTGGAAAGTCCTAGACACTTGATTTCCCATTCTCTCTCTCAACTGGCCACCTAAAGAAACTCCTGTCTGCTCTGGGGGAGAGACCATGCCCTCACCAGTCATCATTGGCAGCAGCTTACCTGCGTGTAGTTCCTTCTGCTGTCAGGGAGCCATGTGTGAAATGTTTCTCTCTTGGTGGAGTAGGGAGTGTACTGATGGCAGAACACCAAGTCAGTCAGCTTTATCTCAGAGCTTCACACACACAAGCACCGACTTCAGGTTTCACCCACGGGCAGTATTTCTTTTCCCACAAACATCCCACTGCCTTGGGTTATCTTGGCTGGGTGCTGGGTAGGGGGCTGCAGCAGGAAGGCAGGGGTGGACTATTTGGCCCTTTTTCTGTATTTAATTTCCTTGAGTTAAGCTGAGGGAAGCATTCAGCTGCACTGCTTGCTCTGTAACGCAGATGGAAGTCCTCAGTTCGAGGCCCAACCACCAGCCCCCACACACATGCTGGTGCACCTGGATAACAGCTCTACCTGTTTACAAATTACCCCAATTTTCTGCTTGATTCAGCAGTAACTGCTTACCCTCCCCCGTGATGTAATTAGGCCTTCAGAGTTCACGTGTGCCTATTATGATCTCTCTTGTGTTTTGTCTTTTTTTTCTGTAGCTGTAATCATATATATATATGTATTAAAATTTCTTATCAATTGTTCAGCTAAATTATGCACAGTGGGCCATGCTAGCCCTCCATTAACATAAAGTATGCTAAACAACGTGTTTTCTTTCTGATAATTATGCTCTAAAGCACCAACTGCTTATTCTAGTGAATTTACCTTCCTTCTAGTTTTTCTTATTTCTTCAAACTTTTAGCTGTCTTCATGGCAGGGCAAGTGCTCCTTCTGCTGTCAGTGAACTAGCCTAATTATCTTTTCTATTATCATCAGAACTTCCAGCTGCCTAATAGCTGGCCACTTGGTGTTGAAATGAACTATAATAGTCCATCCAAGATGATTGTTTTCTGATCACGTAAAGATCCTTCCATCAGTCAGAACAAAAATATTGCTTCCTAACCCCATCAAGGAGTTAATTGCATCATGCATGGAACAGAGCTATGGAGAGAAGTCTTTTGAAAAAGCCTGCCTTCCCATTTTGCTGGAGTGCCGTTAGCATCTGTGCTAGCCTGACTGTAGCTCTGAACTTTTGCTTTGTCAGCTGTTGCCGAGTGGGTTCACAGTTATGGCCAACAATCAGCAAACATTTCATGAAATCGATGTGTATGAGCAAAACTCTCCCAGCCCATAACCCCTTTCTTCTTTGGCTCTTGAAAAGCACCTACCCTGCTCTGCAGACCTAAAGAGCTGGATGAGGGTCCAGCTGCTTGAAAGCATGAAACAACAAGAATAAAATCCAAGAAACATTTCTAACAGCCATTTTATAAACAGTTTAATTCCGAAAATGTTGACTTTCGTCTTCAGGTTTCACTGAACATTTCAGGCATTATTATCCTATTTAGGATTTTCTGAAGATAATTCATTTGACTTCCTATGGGCCTTGTGTAATGAAAAAGTACACTTTGATACAGTGCAGTCTGCTTTTGAAGTGTTACATAGCTTACGTGGCTAAAAATTGGCAAAGCAATTCTTTGGAAAACTGTTAAAAGCAATGGGTTTCATTTTACCTTAGATAAGGGTGAGTAACAACCTTAGGAAACTAGAACAATCTGTTTCTTTCTTTGCCCACAAGATCAAAACAGACATTATCTTCAAGATACGAACGTTGTTGGTTTTTTTCAGTGGTGAATGAGCTAATGGAAATATTATTATTCTTTAATAGTTATTTTTTTCTACCCAGAACAAGAATACCTGGCCATAGAGAGAGTGATAGTGCTATTTAAGGGTACTCGTTACTTCCTAGAAACTGCCCTACAGCATCATCTCAGCAAAAACTCGGAGTAGGAAAGTGTTTTTTGGTCCTCATTGTACTCCTCTGAAATCTCTTTTAATTCATAAAAGAGCAATTTTCAAAGAAGGGGGATATAGTTGTTTATAGCACACAGCCTTGGACTTTTGATGAATGTTCCCATGATTTGAGATGAGGAGAAAACAGTGCGCAGCACACTGGAAATGACACACACTTTCAGAAGAAAGAAATCTAGATCAGAAAGAAGCATCAAAAACAGCAACCAAACTAATATTTTGATTTCGTAGGAGTTATTTCAGACTATTTCAACAGTATCGATGTAAGATTTATAATGAGGATCTCATGGACTTCTTGTTTTCATGCAGTTGACTGGAACATTTTTAGCTTTTTATAAATTTAGGTCAAGATTTAATTTTCGCTAGTTAGAACAAAAGCAGAGCAGTTCTAGCATAATGGCAGTTGCAGAGGCAGGAGGCTGACTCGTCCTACAAACACAAGAAAATAATATGGGTGTCAGTTTTGAATATGTAAAGTTGTGTCAGCGTGTGAATGACGATCCAATTCATTTTTATGAAACTTTAGATTAATTAGTTTTATGATTTGCACAGTAAGGTAATGTAAATGTGTTGCTGCTGCTTGACTTTTTGCCTAATCCTTTGAGTGGATATTTAATCTTTTTTTATATATTAGAATTAAAGCAACTTGGAAGATATGAATAATTAATCTAATTATATGCCGATTACTTTAATTTCTTTAATGTTTTAGATTAAAAAAAACAATGTTACAAATCGGTTTAGGTTGGAAAACCCTTTTAGAGGATTTTGTATTTCATCAGTAAGTGCAATTTAGAGGATTCAAGCTCTAGAAGTGCAACATTAAGTTTACCGTTATGCAAATGGCACAGTTAATCCGGGAGCTCTGATGACCAGATTTCTCAAGGTGTGCTTCATGAATTCATAGCTTGAATTTAAGAAGTGAGATTTGCCAGTTAAGGAAAGTGAGCAATCAAAGAGCTTTAAAATACTGAAGCCTAACAAAGGGGAATGTTGTAAAGAAATGGTAATCTCCTTATCTGCTATGTGGACTGAAGGACAAAAAATGTTGGAGGAATGCATCTTGCATTGTCTGCATATAACAAGGATTGTATCTTGTGGGGTGGAGAACAGAAAAACAGTGTTTCTATGATGATGCTTAGGTGTAACTCTAATTATATACAGTATGAACATCAAGTTATAGATAAATAGAGAGCTATCTAGTTTGCATACATCTCTGAGCATGTCATGCATATGGAGTGCTGACTGTTTAACTTATGGAAAATATAAACCCTGTACAGATCATCACAAGTGTAGGAGTTTGTATCTGTCCTATTACGGTCGGCTATTTTTGGTAACATCCAGACACACTTGAAATTCCTTGGTGTTTTGAAAAATTTCCATTTTTTTTTCTTTAATATGTGCATCATCCTCTGTTTGTGGAATTAGCAGCTTTGAGCTAACTCCCTGGCTCTTTCCCTGCAGCCCGCTATTCCCTGTTATATGATTTTGTCTTCTGGGTTTTTTTTTTGTTGGTTTGCTAAGGGAAATGAAAGTACTGATCATTACAGTAGAATTAAAAATAGCTTCTAACAGCTTAGCCTGAGATACAAAAATAGGCTCTCTTCCGGCTTATCCTGTCAAATATAGTGGGAACCCTAGTAAGGTAACATCTGTGAAAACCTCACTCTGGGTTTGTATCTCTTTTTTTTCAGAATCTTTCCCTTGTGTCTGTGTAACATAATAAATGAAATCAGATTGTTGATTTTTTTTTCATTTTAGATAGTCTGCCATTGAGCTTTCAGGAAAGGTCATAGGTCTTGGAGACTTATTTTCTCGTATGAAAACGTTTCACTGTTTTGTGATGAATTTATGTCATTGCTTAGGAAAAAGGACACAGTAACTATAGAAAATTTGTGGACAAATACATACTAATACAAATGTTGATCTTCCTGTGCTTGAGATTTCCATATGTCTTACCTAGTTTGGTGTCCTAGTGACTAGGAATTTGTCATTCACAAGGACAAATGCAGACTTTCTGTCCTGTGCTGTTTAAGTTAAGGCATCAAGCTTGACTAGTGGAGAAGTGTAAAATGTATTGTGGTGCTTAACCCAGCTGGACAGACTGTGAAAGAAAATAAATACCCACTTCTTAAAGAGGAATACCTTTTTCTCACCTCGCTGCTCTGGTAGTGGCTGTGGCATCAGGCATAAAGTGAAGAGGTAGGCACTAGTCTAAGTTTAGAGGCCTGGAGACACACATCTTTTTGAAGCCATACAAATATTTTGGTGGTTCTCTCACTTGCCTCAAGGGTTTAGGGCATCTCTTTGTAGCATAGACTCTCATGGTAGAAACGAGACCTGATTCTACGAGATATTATCTGAAAGGCCCCTGCAGAACCTGGACACATGCAGAACAACGAAAACAGATGAAAGAGGAATGCACCACTTTGTTCCCAAAGCATACAGTACAGCCTCTGCCGAGGGGCAGGCTGGAACCTGGGCGTTGGATTTGCACAGGACAGCTTGTCAAGGAGGATATCAGGACTCCTTGTGAGCGGCTTTGTTTCTGCTCCACGCAGCTTGGTGGGAATTCTCTGTACCAAGTTTGGGAGGGAGAAGAGAAGCAGCTCTCTGAGGATGTGACAGAGCACAGGCCCATGACGACATGGAAGTTTTCTGCACAAATATTGATTCTGAAACTTCTTATAGAAACTGTGGGTATTTTTATGGTTTGGTCCATAAGGGAACTGAACTTAATAAATATTTACCCAAAGAGCTAGAAGTACTACTGGAAGTTCCAGCACTTCCTCTCTCCCACAGGTCTTTACTTTTTCTAGAGTTTGACAATTTTGCTTTTGTAGTTTGTCCCTATCAGTACAGCATATAATACGGGCTTTGCAGAGGACTCTAGGACACCCCTGCTGTTTATTTTGAATTTTGAGATACACAGATGTAGAAAAAAAAATTAATTCCATGCTTATTTACTTTATTTTCTCATCACTCAAGCATTTTTTAAATGTTGTAGTTAAGGTCTGCTGGGTCAGGATCCTTCTGTAACTCACTGCTTGCCACCTGAACCAGGGAGTCCTCCCAGTTTAACTGGCCATTAGTGAAATCAGCTGATGCCATGGCTGAAATTGTTCTATAACCCTTCCTATGAATGTCTGTCTGGCTCTTCTCTCAGTTTAGTGGGCTCCTCTTTCATCTCCCACAGCTTCGCATGCCTCTGTCAGCCTTCCTGGCATTACGTTTCCCTCTTCCAACACCTAGCATCATTGTTTTGTGCCTGGGAATTTCCCACTCTCCAAATGAAGTTCTCTGCAGAGAAAAGTAGTTCTTAGCTTCATCTTAGCAATCAGTCAAAGTGCCTGAGTTCAGGTTAACACTATCTATTGTCTCTGTTATGGTAAGTTGATAAATAAAGGCCGTATCAGCCAATGCGGATATGCAAAACAGAGGTACAGTGTTTTGTAAAGTAACAGCTTCAAGGAATGTCCTTCAACAAATTCTCTGCATCATCTTTTTAAATGAATGTATCGTAATTCCCATGAAAGCCTAAGAAAAAGGTAATCTGTATGACTGATACAATCCTGATTCAATTCTCTGGTTTTCTAAAGGAATATCTGTAGAACTACATTAAAATCCACTCCTTTTAAATTCTATAGGATTTTTCGATGAAGAAAGTGTGAGTAGCAGGTCTTCTATAGCAAGTTAATGTTTGTGTATTGTCACCCTGACTGAACCCAGCATGGGCGCTGAAGTGGAGTAGAAATCAATGAAATAGTATTAGGATGCAATTGTCACAAATTATCAGAGAGGAAAGATGACAACTGTAATTCACTAGAAGTAACACTTTACCAGCCACTCTCACTAAGCATTAGTTTGGTGTGTTTTCAATTTCAAGGCACTTTCTCTGGAAAATACTTGGTCCGTAATGACCATTATTATCACCATCCTAAAATTTGTGGAATTTAACCTAAACAAATTCCTCAAAGCTTGCACTTAGTTCTGATGTGCTCCATCCTATTTATCCCCAGCTTCAGTTCCACTCGTGCTATGAGGATCGTGCTTCGTATTGCGAATACTGTATCTTTCCCAAAGACAGCTGCTATGAGCTGCTGTGCAAACGCCCTGGGTTTAGGCAGTCAGGGTTTTTGTGTGTCCTATTTTGCTCACAGTGCCCGGCAGGACAAGGTCACTGCAGAATTTCCGTGGGGGACAATTCTCTGTTTTAGCGGCAGTCATCACACCCAAGGTTTTGTTATGTCCCTACGACAACCATAACTGAGTGGTCACAACAGCACTTGCCACCCAGCAGTCCTTTTCACTCACAGCATCTTAGGTTTTACTCTTTCTTTGTCCTGTCCAGTAGCAGGCAAATTACTGGTAGAATACAAAATGATTGCTAAAACCAGTTTACTACTACCTAACTGAAAAATGCATTTTCCCCCCACACATACTGGATATATATCTAAACATGAATAGGTTACTGTGATAATTGTCCCTCTGATGCAATGCAGTATTTGCATTGTGTCATTCATCTTTTTTTTTTTTTTTTTTTTTTTTCAAGGGGTAGGATCACTCAAGGGGCTGGTTATGTCTTTCATTTCCTGGTTATCCATTCAGCTCCTGCTCATGCCAGCAGGAATTGAAAGCTATTATCAATATTGAGAACAGGATATATATGAAACACGGATGGGATGTCAGTCAATCGCCTAATAGCAAATCGTTCGTATCCCAGTAAGCACCTCACAACTATCAGTTTGTCCTGGGGCTCAATAGAGGATCAAAGGCTCAATCACCACCAAAGCAAAATTAATCTCCATGCCAGGTCAGGATGGAAACCCATGAGGAATGTGCCCGTGTGCAAGGGAATGTTTGAATAAAGAAAACTTTGCGCGTGGTTTTGATACAGCTCTGCTCTGAACAGGCAATTGGAGTCAGAAGGTCTGCTAATCTGCACTGAGAGTGAATTTATTTATTAAGAAAGAATTTTTAAAGTAATAAACAGATTGTTTCGTATCTGATTACAAGCTCTCCCTGCAGAGGAATGAGATGAAGCCTACCATATTAGGAAGCTGGGGTGAAGTCTGGCTCAGTGATCAAGTTACAGAGACTGAGGCTGAAGACTGTAAAGCTGGGGGTCAAGCAGTAAAGTTTTGGTTATTTACAGTGTAGAAAAGGATAAGAATCACTGGCCGGAGTGGGGGGAGGGGGAGAAGAGATTTGCAGAAGCAGGGTGATAGGTGGGACTAAAGAAACCGAGGAGCTACCCAGATTGGTAACTGCTGTGGTCTGATAAAGGAGCTTATGCGAAAATGTAATCTCCTGCCAGCTCCCTTTCTGGGCTGCTGCATTTATGCCTGGTCAAACTTGTCATCTATTTCCCCTGGTGTGAATAGGTATGGATAGGTTTTTGGTATCTCTACCATCCTATCTGGACATTGGATCTCAACTTACTCTTTTGTCTATTTCAGGATTTCTCCTCCTTTTTTCTCTCTTTTCATAAAAATAAGTTGGAGTGCCTGATTTCCCAGAGATCCAGCTTTAAAGGTCCTCTGGCTACAGCTTTTGTCCTTAAGACTTGTGATCCTTGAAGAAGGCAGAGCCTTGCCAAAATGAATCACCTTCATTTTAGATAGTGCCTGTCTATGCATTACAAAATGCCTGTGCAGCATCTCTGCCTCGCTTTCCACGCCACTATTGATTATTCTTGACAATCTGATCACAGATCATTTGATTTAGGTTCCCTTTTTTAAGATACAGCTTCTTTTCTGAAACCTACTGTTTCCCATCACTTTCAGCCAGGTTTCTTGTGGTTGTCCTTTATAAATGCTTCAATATAAGCATATCCTTGCCTTTCCTATTGCCTGGGGAAACTGTCTCTGTCTCTGCAATGCCTTCAGAATTTTTATTTCTAGTTTCTTTTTTTTTTATAATAGCAGAAAATTTTATTCCTTAAAATCTGATCCACTTTGGAGGAATGTGACTTAACTAGGAAGTAATTCCGCTTCAAGTCATCAAGCACAATAGGCCTTTAACGTGAGTCTGTTCATGGAGGTACTGGTGTCACTTTCTTGTCACCCTATCACAAATAGCGTGAGGCAGAGCACCTGCAAGTCAGTCAGGAGTTATGAAGATTCAAGCAGTTCGTAAAGTAAGAGTATAACTAATTTTTTGAATATGAACAGATTCCTGAAATCATGACAGAAATGAGGAAAGGAGACAAAGAAGTTTGGTTTGTTGAGAAAGGTCAGAAATGTGTTGAGAGGGAAGGAAAGATGACAAGTATGGCAAGGTATGAGGAGGTGCAGGTACATCTTCATATATGTTTCTGGCTGAAAACAGAATGATATCTCTGAAGGATCTTGAAAATTGAGTCCAAATTTGTTTTGGACTCTGGAGACTACATGAGACAAAGGCCTCCTACATGACAGTATGTTAGACCTTGGAGCAGAGTGAGCTGAGGCATGAGAAAGTCAAGGAAAACCCAAATGGATGTGTGAAGTTTGCAGAGAAACAACACTGAAGATTGATTTAGTAACAGATGTGTTCAGAAGAAGATTAGACAGAAGCGAATGAAGGAAGAAAATCCGAATATCAATATACCTGCAGCTCTAGGAGTTTATGTTAGGCTACTGAGAAGATTAATCAGATTTCACCCAAACAATGTAATGCATGGCAGATTGTACTCCGCAGCATACAAACCATGCTCCACAATTTGCTTTTTTTTTGCAAAAAGCGTGGTTATATATGCAAGTAATTTCCGTTTTTCTGCTGCCTTATTTTTAACCCATTTAATAACCTTTATGATCACAGTTCAGTCAAGTAGCAGCAATTGTGCCAATAACAGCATTCCAGCTGGGTTAATGAATACACACATGATTTCATGAAGGAATATATCTTTTTTGCCCCAATTTCAACCTTTCTCATTTCAAGCTGTTTAATTACAAGATATATAGGCTGGAAACAAGCGTCCATTTATGCAACATTAAAAGTTTAAACAAATTCCAGATGCAATTATTTTAGGCACGGAGTGTCTGTGATTGGTATATGTAGGTAACAAATTAGTCTGTTAGCTGCAAACTTCTAATTTGTGGCACAGTTGATAAATGCCTTTCACAGAACAGATGCAAATAACCAGACTTCTGTGTTCCTTGAGTCTGCATGATAATAGGTTCTTTAAGCACCCTGCTAAGAATTAGGAAATTAGTCAAATGGGATCATATTTAGGTTGAGCTAATACTGCACAGCTGAATTTACCCACCATTATCTGTGGGCATAATTGGAGACAACTGTTTTTTGGACCAGCTGTGCAGGTCACAAAAGGATAATAATGGGGGCCCAGCCTTGCCGTGTCAGATTGATAAATGTTTATAGCATCGTGTGACTGGAGGAGCTGGCTTTAAACAGGTACAATTTAGGATTTTTATTTTTTTTAAGATACCTCGAATTGAATATGCCAAATTAAATGGTGTATCATCATTTCTACATTGTATGAGTCGGTGTAAATCATAGGGAGAAGAGAGAAAAGGTGTGGTAAAAGGAAAAGCATCTGAGAAGTGTCAGATAAAACTTTCCCACCACACGTAATCTATTTTACACTTCTCTGTTAGTCGCTTTTCCTGCTATTTTCTCACCTTTCCTTTCCCTGGGTGGGTAGGTTTACATCAATTTACGCTGATATTGTGGAACTTAAAGTGCCATTCATGCACTTCTGAGTTTGTTGCTGCCTCTTTTTAGCATTTAGGTTTAATTTGTTTGAATAGCTTTTCCTGGTATTCTGACAAGTATTTTTTTAAAATGTTACATTTAAATACAGATCTTTACTAGTACTAACCTATGAATATGTTAACAGCTACACTATGTTTAGAAAATACAATGTGGTATTAATATGAAATGTATCTTAGCTGAATGCATTAGTCATAAGCAGGTAAATATAAAAGCACATTCTGATTTTAATTGCAAGGAATATGTTTCATACTAAATGTCTGTCCTATTTTTTGCTGTCTTTAAATGCACTATTCGGATTTAATTTTGTATGACTTATGTACGTACTGTAAGCTACACTTTCTTTAACAAAATACATTATTTGTGATGAAAAAGAGAGAGCCTTAATTATCTTAACTAGGTACCACTGAGGTTTAAATTAATAAAAATAAAATGTTGGTTCTGCTGACTATTCTTCCTGTAGCACAGACTTGGATTTAGCTGCTATCATAACAGAAAGGAGGAGAGGTGGGAGAAGAGATCTAAAAGGTGAAGAAGAGGGTTTTTAAATTTTATTTTAAATCAGCCGTCTGAATTGTGCTCCAGCTAGTTTTCCTGAACTTCACAGGATTACATCTGCAGTAACAGCCAAAAATAGTTCTGGAGACCACAGCATACTGCAATGCTAATTCTGCCAGCAGCACAGCTATGGGATGTTGGCTCTGGTTTCATGGTGCATCCTCCTCTTCGCTTCTGCTTGTTGGCCATTGATCCCTGAGTCCTGAAAAAATAGAGAGATTTATCAGACAGTGAAATCTTTAGCTACTGATGGCCCAGACTGAGTGGGAGGTGATTTTTACAGTCACAGGGTGAGCTGTGGGCTCTCCCAAAAAACACAGTGGTGGCCGAGAGGAGACTGCTGCTACCTCTTGCTCCGCACGTTTATGAGTGATGCAGCACGATGGTCCTGTATATCTAGAGTGTGCAAAGGACTTCGTCCAACTGCATGTTCATGTCGATCTCGTGTGGCGGGGGGAAATGGAAGCAAATAATTGTTTTATGAGTAGCAGCTCCAGGAGCCTTGCTTCTGTAACCCTTCTCCAGGCGTGTCAAGTGGTTGTCGCTCCCTTCCTGAAGTGAAGCACTCCACTGGGACGCCTTGCGTGAGAGAAGTGTTACTTTTTCAGCTCATTATTGGCACGCAGCACGCGCAAACTATCTAGAGTGTATAAATGCAATGCCTGAAGAGTGGTTTATTATCGAAGTAATTGCTGCATTTTCTAGATTAACATTTGTTAGTGGAGTAGACTGAAATAATCACCACTTATTATTTTATCTATGAGAGAAATTTTATCTTTCTGAGGCACCCAATATTCATGAACGCCGCAGAGCCTGGTAACACCAGTTATCCTCAGGTTTTCAGTCTCCAGAGCAAAATGATCGTGCTTTCCTTGCTCAAGACAGCATTATAGAACTTCCTCCAGGATCTGATTTTTATCAAAGACATCAGAAAAGGTCCTCTAAAGTCAGAATTAGTATTTCCACCAAAATCCAAATCGGATTTCCAGTCTATTCCTTTCCGAATTAGAGATGTTTCTTGATGGTGTGGGAAGAGGGAAGGGAAGACAACAGTTGTAAAATGTTTTTATTGTTTTACTTAAAGGCAATTATTTCTGAATTCCCATTTCCTTAATTAAAAGTGTCACTGATTTGTATTTAATCAGTACTTAACAAGCCTTATTGTGAAGCGAAAGAGCTAAACAATGTCTGTAATAGACTGGGAGGGTTAGCTGAACTTTGCTTAAATATAAAGGGAGTAGTGCATCTGCTGAAGAACTGAGCCCTTTCAAAGTTTAGGACACTCACCAGTGCCATACAGCATAAATCACAGTGCAAACTGTGTGATTATACCCTGCAGGGAAATAGACTGTGTGTTTATGGGGCTCTTCACCAAGCACTTAGGAATAATCTGATATAAAGCAGCAGGGGAGGAGAGTAATGACAACTTCAAATTAGTTTAATGAATGTTTACATTAAAAAAGGCTTTTCTACAAACCTGAAAACACAAAGTGACAGTTTCCTCTTCAGACAAAAAAAAACCCAAACCCCTCTATTTTTCCTTAAAGTACCGGTGATGGGGAAGACATTGTAAATTTAACTCTTTCAGTACGGTGGATCATAGTGTCTTTATGTTCAGTGTTTTGCTGTCATTACAGAGAGAGTTGCTAGAATCCAATTCTAAACACCAATATCTGGTTGGTAGTTCGTATATTTTGAGTCACACTGATCCTGAAGG